>JARJDS010020562.1:0-24188 GCA_030264155.1 Atheta pasadenae | reverse complement strand
ATTTTTATATAGCCACCCATCGAAATTTATAATGTGTGTTACAGATTCCGATAGCTAATGAGCTAACCTATCCAAATATGTAAAAATTGCGTACCAAGTCGATCTCGAAATTTAAAAATGTTCAACATTTGTTCACCTTACATGTAAATCAAATGGCAAATATGACTAGTGTTTCCAATTTTTCAAAGTCAATTTTAGCATAGCCACCCATCGCAAATCATAATGAGCATTACATCACTAGATAGCTAATGAGTTAATCTATTCGAAAATGTAAAAATTGCGTACCAACTCAATCTGTAAAGTGGATTTATTTTAGTTTTTCTGACTTTCCCATGTATTTCTTATGGAGTAATAAATTGCTGGACTACCTGAAATCAATTGCTAACTTCACATAGGTAAATTTATAATTGTTTTGTTTTGTTTTTGTGTTACAAATATCTATAATATGTACCTACTAAAATGTTTACACAGGACAGAAACAAAAGAAAACTGATCAGTATTATTGAGATTGATTTGACTCGTAGAACACAAAAAAAACAATTTGAAATAATAATGGTTCAATAACAAAGAAAGTACTCGTACTCAATGCTTGGACACGGTTGAAATGATCCAACATAAACATTTACATAGAGAATGATATGTCGTACACGTCGTATATTTCGTTGATTACACTTAGCGTGTGACCATCATTAACATAGTAAAGTAAACATTATTTTGTAAGTAGTCCAAACAAAGTGTTGTCAACTAATTTAACTCAATACAATAAAATTTGTTATATTATTCACAACATTTTTACAAATATGTACCTTAAGTATTTTATAGAATTCCTTGAAAATATCACTTTGGGTTATCCAAACAAGATTACTAGAAGAAGGGATTTGCGTTGCACTAATTCTTTCTCAATTAAACTCGGTAAAACCCATAATCTCTCTAAACCTTCAACAAAACCAGCAATAACTGTGTTTGAATAACTACGAGATTTACAGCGACAATAGTAAATAAAAACATTTGAAAGTTTGTTTTTTCCACAGCACTCTTAATATTTTCAAAGCAAAGAACATTTGGACATTGATTCGAAATTGTTTTAAGATCACGAGTGTGTTATGTTAGTTGATAGTTGATTGTTTTTTCCACAACACTCTTTATCTTTACAAAACCCCAAAACATTTACGTTTTTGTTTCAAATCTAGAGTGCTGTGATTAATAAACAACTCGCCTCCGTTTCGTTTGTTTGTTTGCTACAGTCCACTACAGTCGGCTACTATTTTGTTAAATATGTCTCGTCGTTCAATTCAAAACTAACATAAGTCTAACCTACATAATAATCCGCTAAGTTTTTTTAAACTTTTTAGTGCCATAAAAAGATTATCACGTAAACATACTAAAATCCTAGTGAAATGTAGTGTTCTTCAAGTAAATGTGGGATTATATACGAACAGTAATTATAAACAAACAATGCTATAAATAAACACAGCGTTCAATCATTCAATAAATAATAAACATCAATTTGCAACTTTGCAAACATGCTCAATTAGCGCTCTTTATTAATGTATTGAATGTAAATAGAATGTGAAATTAGCTATCATTAGCACCACTTCAGTCAAGTAAGTAAATATTATAATATTTATAATAATCATAACAAATATATACATTAACACATTAATTTAGAGTTTTTCAAACAATAAATAAGAGCACTAACAAAGACAAATAACAAATATCGTTAATTTTGTAAGATTAATACAAAATTATACGTTTAGCGACATCTATCGGCATTTTTAATCAAACATTAATATAAATTATCAACTCACACACTTTTTTGCATTAATTTGGCATAGTAATGATACTCCAATTACCATAGAATAGCCTGCTTTTCGTTAAACGTACCAATAAATCTTATTAGCATATAATTGCGTATAATTATGGTCATCAGTCAATTCAGCTTATCCTAACCTCAACTAAAATTAATTTTAAATAAAAAAGAATAATCACAGCTAATTTGTCTTGTGTCTTAACTCCAACTACTTAAAACAGACTTAACTCGTAGTAACAACGATAGCAAAAACAATGCATACAATTAAAATCCCAGTCGCAGATTCGTTTTTTATGATTTAACTTTAAATCAAGATATCACAACTAACAATTCCAACAAGAAGTTAGAATTGTTTAAGTTTAAAACAAAAGGAAGTCGGCACTTAACTTTAAATAAAACCAATTACAATAATTAACTTTACATCATAATTTACATGATACACCTCTTTTTTTTGTTTAAATTTGTGTTTTGTTTAGTCCAATAAAACAGAAAACTTTTGAATGATGGTTACCAACGATGACCATATTCAACGATATAACCCAGTTAACCAAAAACAATGCACAGCCTTGATTGTGGCTATTTAATTTTATTGCTGTTTTTTGCAGAACCTATGAATACATTCGTAAATAAAAAACGCGCGTAATTGCGTAATTTCTTCATTATAACCAGTCGTTTGGTCAATACCATTTTTATCAAACTCAAATGTGACTAAATCTCTTAAGATCCTTAAGACTGAAGTGTCCAAAGTAAGAAAATGTTTTAAAGTGTGGAAACATGTGTGCGCCTAACGTCCAATTAATGTTTTGGTATTTAATTGAATTAGTTTTTGGCTTTAACGACGGTCGCTTAACTACAACTCACTTTTTTATTACAGATTGTCAACTGTTTTTCTATTTTGGCAATTGGAGTAGGTTGACTTGATTTTTTGCTTGCAAACATTTGCTTGATTGCAAGTTTGTTTAACGTCCACAAACCTTCAAAACTCGGAGTTATATAAGTTTTTATTGCTGATTTAATAATAATAATAAATAATTTATTGTTTTGTTAACAACTCATTAAGTTTTTAATTATTTAGATACCTACGTTATTTATTTTTTCTGGTTTTTAATTTTAAATAAAAAAAATTACCTTCAAGTTTCGTATCCCTACATGACAATGGTTTATCCTTTTTTGGTTCGGTATATTAATCCGTGTTTGGTGTACAACACTTCAACGTCAGCCACAAAGTACAATACAGTAATTTAGTACAGTACGCACAATCACTCACAACCCACACCAGATAAAAACAACAAAAACACAATAAAGATAAACTTGAAATATTTAAGTTCTGCACTTGTCCTTGTCCTTGCTTGTTAATAAAAACTAAAAGCGAGTATATGTGTTGTTAATAATTTGATTAAAACTTTAAATTACCTTTAATATTAATTAAGTTTTAATGATTGTTTTTGTGATATGGAAGAAAAGCGCGCGTTTTTTCTTTTTTAATTTCTAATCCGCAGACGCGATAGACTTAAGTCGTTGGCGCAGGTCACGAACAACGCGACGACTACTACGGCGTACCGGTAACTGACTGAGCCGAAGCACATCACCTGTTGAATGCAGCGGCGGAGCAAACCCGCCAAACGGAACGGAACGTTAACATCCATGGCGGTGGAAGTGAGCGCGAGACCAACAAGAACCTACAAGGAAGACACATGCTTTTTAAAAATTCGTTGCGCACGCTCGAATGCATCGAAATGTGCACAACTGCATTTACAGTCCATGTCTGCCCTTTTATTATCTTACGTATGTTGATATGCTGTTTTGATAACGTTTTAACGTATTGACATCTGTTATTTTAACAAATATTGTTGAATATAAATAATACGAACTAAGACAAAACAACATCTAGTATATTTTACTTTAAAACGCAACGTACCAAAAAACTTAATGAGTTCGTGAATAGCAACTGTATTAAATGTTGAAAAATTATGTTAATTTTAAGGGGAATGGTATTTTGCAACAATGTTTTACCTTTAAGTGTATTATAATTTATACTTCTGTTTTAAGAGTTCACAGATTGGCACTGTTTTTATTGTAAATTAAATTAACTAACTTATCGCGATGGTCCACGATGGTCACACTACAAAACAATTGACAACTTGATAACGTTTATACGCTTGCGTGATGTCTGCGTCGGCGCACAGCGCATGCTTTTCGACCAATCAAAACTAGGAATCTATGTTTACTGCCTAGGGCCTAGGCAGTATAATAATAATAAATAAAGTAAAAGTGCTCTGGGTATTTCCATTTTTTTTTATTTGGTACGTAGTAATGTTATTAAAAGTTTAAAATATGTTTTTTTTAAATATTAAATTGCAGGAATTGAAATATTTTGAGAAACCATTGAAATTATTTTGATTGTTTTTGCAATTGTTGATGAGTCATCATGACCAGACTGAATATTTTAAACGATAACAAAGTAAACAAGTATAAACTTGATATAATGAAATTCATATGCATTATTTACAAGTGACAACACAATGAGATTGTCAAATCTTTTAACGTTCAGATGGCTTTGATAACGCATTTTTAATTTCAACAATTTTTCATATCGAATTTTATCGGAATGAAGATTGATTGTAAGTTGATTATCTTGTTATTAATAATTAAACAAAGATCAAAGTCACATCAATAAGATTATTTAAGTTAACTTAAGGGGTTAGGCCAGTCTAACTTTTTCATAAAATCAATTTTTTTGCTTAAAAATTACTTTAGGGTCATAAAAATATTATGAATTTTATTTAAAAGACAAAATTGTTGATTTTACCACAACGCCAGCTAGAGGTATTAAAATTTTAAACGCGTTAATGTCAATAATGCATTTTTTAAGTTGGTCGTATAAATAATTCCGACAGTTTTTCACCGAATGGCTTCAAATTTTGAGTATATATTGGTATATACATTGTCTATAAAAGGACGTAACATTTTGTTTTTATTGTGCATAGTTCATTTGTTATCAACAATTATCTGAATATTTTTTATGGAAGTTTTTCATTTTTTTCTTTAGAAGTGTACCTTTTAGGCCTAAAATCAATATATCGCAATAATCATAAGTATTTCTATAACTGTTATTATATATAATTAAAAAAAGTTATTGGTTCATTAGGAATAAAATTATTATCTTAAAAAAAAACGCTATGCAGAAGCCATTTTGAAAAAAATCGCTCACAAAACATGTGTAATAAATCACATTAATATTATTTCGTTTTATTTTGCATTATTTTTGAAATGAATCCCCGAAAAACTTTTTTATATTGCTTCTAGAGTAGCATAACCCCTTATTAACTATTGATTTGTATATATGAAAATCAAAGATTTCTTTTTGAAAACTTTGTTATATCTCTGACAATCTTTCAATGTTTCATGTTATAAATAGTTATGTATATTAAAAAACACACTCACCTGTTAAAGTAACTTGCTGTATCGAAAGTTTACACAGTTTACACACAAGCCAGAAACGTTTATTTCGAAGTTAAAATATTTCTACACTTTTTAGGTTAGAAAAAATATACCAACTGACACCAACCAAACTAACCAAAAATATCCCTAAAAACAGTACAAATAATTCCTAACCTAAAATAACCTAAGTTTTAAATGCGAAATTGACCATCACGGTTTATTAAATATCCAATAACATAAATTAATCAAACAAAGCAAAACATTAATTCCCAAGGTTATTCCAGCAACTAAAAACGAAGACATTTAATCAACCATATCAGATATTGATATTTCAATTGTAATTATAATCAAATTGCAAAGAGTTAATCAAATGAAAAAAATAATTAGTAAACCAGCGAACAAAACATTTGTTACTTATTGCAACATTTACGCTCGGTCGATTAGTTTACAAATAGAATTAGCGTTATTCAATCGTACACTTTTACCATTGAATTTGTTATTGCATCACAAACAATTAGCGTTCAATCCTTCAATGATATTAATGCAATCCTCATGGTCCATTAAAAATTTACTAATATCAAACGCTAACAACACACTACACAAACCACTAATGCAATAAAATTAAATTCCATGAAAATAAAAACTATTCTTCAAATTATTTGTAATCAAATTACATGTACAATACAATAAAGAGAATTAGAGAAAATTACAGAATACAAGAAATTACATCATTTTTTTTCAAACAATAATTTCAAAGTATGAGTCAATTTTAGCCAAAAACATTTAACATTTTATTTTTTGCCGACTTTATTATGCCGTCTAGGTGTCCATCTTAAAGCTCCACTGTCCACGCAAAGTCGTGGGCGTTTGTATTGACTGGACTTTATGTGCTCGTCTACCAACTTGGGCGTCACGCAAATAACATGTTGTCCTTTCCAATACTTAACCATATTCATACATTGCAGCGTATAAATAATGTCAGTTTGTGTGATACTTGTCATCTGGCTTAAATCTTTTATACTTAAAGTACCACCACGAAAATCACGCAGGATTTCTAAAAGTACCCAACTCCAATAACTGCGGTAACTTAGTTTACCAAGATCACTTAGTGGTTGTTCTGGACTGCCTACAGTTTCTTCTCTTCGGGATAATTCATAACTGAACGCGATCAACAGTTTACCGTAACCTTGACGTTGATATGGCGGTAAAGTTAGGATGCAAGCTACGTTATTAACGTCAGGTGATTCTTTTTCCTAATAAACAAAAATGTTTTGTTTTGAATAATTCTACATAAAAAACTTTATGGTCATGGCTTACCTTTGAAAAATACCCAACAATATGAGCACCTTGTTTATCAACTTCACACAAAATATAAAACAAGAATGGCTCAACATCAAAATATAAAGTTTTATGGTCAAGAAATAATTTTGCAAGTAAACATAAATTTTGGCAGTAAATCTATAACAAATTATTTTATTAATTTATAACTTATTGGTTATTTTTAAATAAATACCTTATGATCTTTTCCATCAACTTCATACACTGAAAGGGTACCTCGTCTATAAATTTCTTTGCCAACTGGTTGTCGCCATGAACATTC
This sequence comes from Atheta pasadenae, assembly GCA_030264155.1. Classification (NCBI taxonomy): domain Eukaryota; kingdom Metazoa; phylum Arthropoda; class Insecta; order Coleoptera; family Staphylinidae; genus Atheta; species Atheta pasadenae. The sequence continues at coordinate 17,337 of JARJDS010020562.1, read as the reverse complement.
ACCCTAAAATTAACATTAATTACATACACTATCTTTTAAAAACATAACCTAAAAATATTACCATATGATATCGATAACTTTTTTCAAGTCTCATATATTTCAAACAATATTCACAAATCCATAATTTGTTTTGTCTTTTATACTCTTCTGGATAGGGACTATAATACCAAGTATCAATTTCAAACCTTCCAATTTGTATTCTATCAATATATTTAACTTTAGTAATTTGTTCATGTTCTTTTTCTAATGCAGCTGTTGTAGGATCCATTTCTGCGTACCTAATTATTGTAATAAGAATCAATGAGGTTAAATATTCATACACTATAAATAAAAAAGAATAAAACAAATAAAAATGCACCAACGTTTTTTGTACATGATTAATTTCATCATGTCTCCGCTTCTGATTTCTGGTAATTTTTCTATCACTATCAATCAATACATCAGAAGTAGTAACAGGTATATCTTTCCACATTTTCTCATTCATTTTACTATCCATGTTAAATTGTGAAGACATAACTCTAGCCCTTGGTACCTAAAATAAAATACAACAAACATTGTAATATTGATTTTTTCAAAAATACAAAACATACCCATTCATCCAATCTTCTGTTAAGACCTTCATAATGTACATAATACTCATATTGTTGTTCAGTATCATTATAACGTGTTTGTATAATTTCAGCAGGATCTGTAATAATGTGATTATTATTAACTATTAGAAGAAATTGCAGTATTTTGCTAATTTTAGTTATTTTGAGGTTATATATTATACGTACGCCATGTATCGTCAGAACGTTGAACAACGTAATGTTCACCAATATCTAAGGGTTGTTCTTCACCGCTTTCGCCATCTTCTTCATTATTTGTTTGTTTCGGATCTACATCTTTTTTATTTGTAGAGATATCAGAAGAATTTGTTGTTGTTACTTTGTCTTCCGCCATAATTCAAGGACTGGGATTTTTCGACTGGTTTGGTTTACTACTTTGCTAGCTTTGCCCAGCTTTACCCAACTCTACATAACTAGGCAACTTCTTATACACATTTAGTAAAATTTTAATTTGTTATTAGTAAATATACAATAACATTAAATTATTAAATTGTATTATTATTAATATAAAATTGTTATTAGTGTTACAGTAAAAATCAAAATTGCAGCTTTACAATTTATTTCAAGAAATAGTACCCCCAGCGACATCTGTTTAAATTACAGTGAACAATACAAGCAATAAGCAATAAAAGCAACATAGATGGTGCACTGTGTAATTTTTGTGTAAATTTTATCAAAAAAAATGTTATTTTTGTTTAAACATTATTCACAAAACGGGAATGTCACATTGTATAGGGCGTATAGGCTAAGGAATAATACAAAACTGCCGTTTTGTTTAGAGAAATCTTTATAACAAAATGTTGCTCTGTTATTTGGGTTGCCTACCCGTAAATGTTTCAAATCAAAATACATACAACATAATTATTAATTTATTATTTAATATTTGTTAATGATTACCTACAATTATTACAACTATTTCAACATTTATTTCTAATATTAGTGCATAAACATCTATCAATACAATTCTCTACGTTGAACTAAAAACTTCTATCGCCATTTTGTTGACCAACTCAACTTGAAACATTTAAATTGATTGAAATTAACTTAATCAATAACCGGCAAACGATTTCTAGAACGCGGATATAACGCAATATGCGAAACACGCATCCTATCCTTATCTGTCATAACCGGTTTAAACGAATCGCCAATAGTAATTGTTCCACCTTCCGGTTTTGAAAACTTGTGGCTTTTATCGGCATTATCCGCTACTTTCTTCACTTCAACTGCATCTTCCTTTTTCTTCTTTTGGTTGTAGTAAAACACTTCACCGGCTAGAGTCAACATGGCTAACACCAAACCAAATAATGTAGCAATAAACACTCCACCTTAAAACACAAACAATTTAGTTTCAAATTCAATAAAAAAAAACTAAAAAAAACAATTACCCAAACTTTCAAGAGTAATTCCTTCATTATCATCAGCAGAAGCACAATCACCTTTCCGCGAATGATTCCAATATTTAGCTTGTAAAGACTCAAAAAACCGATCTTTCTGTAAATCTAAAATCCTAAACAAAAAATGTAAGTAAATATTTTGCACAATAACTTAATTGAGGTTATAACAAAGTAAAAAACTAACATAATACTAATAGTGTCCTGTAAATGACTTCCTTGTTGTATAGCAACCGCATATGGCCTCTCCGCAAAAACTTCACCAACTTCAGTCAAATTACAATTTTGTGAAATCTCATATTTCACTTCAGCAGAATCATGAATGAACGCAAAATCAGCATCTAGTCTTTCATCAACTTTATCAAAACCTTCTTCCGCTGATTTCATCGTTATCGAATCATTGATAGCAATCAAGATTTGTCCGTACTGCTCACGAATCGGATAATCCCAAACACGATACTGAGTGTTATCAGTTGACGCATTCAAGGTCAACTCCTTCCACATTCTATACAAAGTATCTTCAGCGTGCTTCATGTTGATAAAATATTTATGGGTGTCGGAACTTTCTACCACCGTGTAATTAATTCGAGATTGTCGTGCCAATTGTTCCAATGATTGGACTGGTGTCTACAAAACAATAACAAAATCTTTAAAAAAATGATCAGGTAACTCTACAATGTTTTTATTGAATTAAATTGAATTCTATCGAGTTTGTCATGGTAAACAAAAGTAAGTGAAAGTATTTATTCTTTGTGTGGATTTTCTTTAGATTGGTACAGTGACCGCATGAATTTTGTCTTACATAAGACAAAAACTTACTTGCATTCTTTCAACGGTTAAAAATGCAGCCAGGTTTGCAGTGAATGTTGCCAACATCAAAACGACGAATAACCAGTAGGCGGCTACTAAAGTACGACCCGAAAGTGCTTTAGGTGCTTCACCACCGCCTTGGGGTGTGAATGAAGTTAATGCAAACCAAAAACTTTCTTTGAGGTTAAATTGTCTACAAAAACAATTATTATTAATTAGTTTACTAATCCATCAAATTAATTATTCCTTATTTAAAAAATTACTAAGATCTCTACAATTATTATAGTGTATTATTAATTTTTTTATAATTCTTGCATTAAATTGCATATTGCATTTATTACCTTGTAGGATAAGGATATGCTTTTTTATTGTTGCGAGCGCTGTATGGTGAATATTTATCAAGGAACCATACCATGAAGCCGGTGACTACCAAGGCGCCAACAATACTTAACCACACTTCCAGCTTTAACACGGTCATGAACTTAAAAAGCGATGTTTTCCTTACAGGTTTCCTCATTACTGCAATCACAATATGCAACGGAATTCACTTTCTATACTTCTTTACACATTGTAACATTTGTTCGTGTTATTTGCACAAATAGAGATAGTTACAATGATTGGTTAGTTTAAACGTTAATTTATGTTAAATTAATTCATGAAATAACTATCGTGCAAACAACATAATCTAGGCCACAACCACATTAAATTGTTGGTGCAATGTTAAGAAATTATTTTATAAAATTTAATGAATTAATGTTTAATTTTTACCGGAATAGTTAAAAAATATTTTTGAGGGGAATTAAAATTAAAAATAAACATTACCTATAGTAATTCCAACTTGTTCATAGTAAGGAGCAACAAAATCTATAACTTCCTCACGATCAGCTGTCATTGTAAGTGCTGCTATTGCCAAATCAGTTTGCTAAAATCATAATGTTTAATTTACGAAAAATTTAATTAATTATTAAATTTATTATAAACAATATTACCCCTCTAACTAGATCACCAACAACACCATCCCAATTACCAAACTCGTCCTTTTCACCAAAAGTACCTTTTTGTGGTATTACAAGCTCATAATCAAAATCCATTAATTGTGATAACTTTTCCGCAAAATCAACACAATATCCTGTCCAATATTTTATCCCAGATACTGGTTCTGCTTCTTCATAACTCCATGGCAATGCCTTAAATCATTAATACAACAATCAGAAGTGACGTCACAAATTATTTGAGGTTATTTATGTTTATGATATCGATAATTTTAAAAATATTTATAGAATTTAACTTTAAACTTACATAAGATGTACCAATTCGATAAAAAGCCCTCACAGGTTTCATTCTTTCCGGTTTAATCACTTCCAAACCATCACCATGAACATATTTTGCCACAACTTCCGATTCTCCTAATTCCATCATAGTTTCCACAACACCTATGGCTCGGATCCGTAATATCTCATTTTCTTCAATAACGACATCTTCCATCATACCAAACGTACCATCTAAACGTTTATAAAACTCATCGTAAACACTTTGATCAAATTTAGTCTCATTACACTTAATTTTTTCCGTCTGTGGTTCTGTAACTAATTCACTAACAAACGGTAACAATCTTTTAACTACAGCATCAATAAACGCTTTGTAAAGATCTTCTTCACTGAAACATTCGCAAGGTTCCATTTCTTTTAAACCACAACACACGGATTTGTCCAGGTATAAAATGTTGACGTTTTTAATTAAATCGGCGCGATATAAAGAATCATATTCGAAGTCAAGTATTAATAAATTCCAACGTTCTGGAAGTTTTAACAATCCATCAGTAGAAATCTAAAATAAATTTATTAATATTTAATTGGTGAAAATGTATATTCTTTTGGCAAAGGAAAGTAATCAAATATGGAATAGTATTCTTAATAGGAAACACCAGTTTTTATCCCAGTAGTGTAGCATGTTAGATTTAATTTTTATAATTTGTAGGGATTGGTTTGACGATATTTTGTTGGTATTAGCGGTATTTGATTGTATAACTTTTTGAAATATAAAAATGCGAATATTAGTTTGAAATCTTTAGAAAATCCAAATATGGACATATCATAGTATCCAATTATGGAATAGGTTTTATCACTATCAACTCACTTGATGATTTCCTTATTTATAATTTTGTATGTTTTAACAATATGACCGATTGATAAGATATAAAGCACCAGACTCAGAAGATTCTGAGTATATGTTCCGTAATATTCTGTTTTTCATGGCACTGTGGTGTACGTGACTAGACCCCAATCTTAATTTTTGTCTTTACTGTACGTTACTGATTTTGTGTGTTTCTCGTCTTATGCGACACCCCGTCACCCTAATCCCCACGAGCGCTAAATCGCAGGTGGCCTACGCGATGCATGTTGTTGTAGCCCCTGCGATATGACCAAATATGGCAATACTCATCGCTCCCGTTTCCTATTAGCCAATGTCTCACCCTATCTTTAACTCAACGTTGTCCTTTTTACCTTCCACACATCTTTTCGTCATTCTGTCTCGTGCTATTATACCAAACTGTCTAAAGTGAAAGAAAATGTTTTTATTAAACTCTTTAAAATATTCGTGTAATCATGATTGTATTAACCCGATCTCATAAACACCTCAACACTAACATGGAAACATGGATCAAATACATCACAGTCTGTCACCAGGGTTTACAATTTTTGTAAGTAATTTTCTATAATTTTCTATAATATATCAAAGTTTTCAACAAATTTCATTTAAGTTAAGCTTAATTTATGACAGTCTTTATTATATTTAATATTTTGGTACATATTCCAAATTTAGATACCTTTACCATTATTTCGTTTTAATTTTTTTTATACCTTTAAAGAAGAATTTAAAATTAAATCTGCGCAAATATGTTAAATTTTTTTAAACTTTGATTTTAAATGTTGAATTAATATTTTACGTTAATTATAATAACCATAAGGCACGAATATGATAACATTGATAATGACTGCTGATCGTGAATATTTATTCATAACCACCAACCTGATTGTAGAGCGTGTTCATGTTGGCCGTGGAGGTAATCAAAGTGTATGCGTTCGGTGTTGGGCGCATTTCCTTCAGGCGCTTCGAGGATACGCTGTCGAGTTTTTCAGTGACAACCATACGTAAACGTGTCGTGTCTATCCAATAATACAAAGTTTGATCCACATCTAAAGAAAATCACACATGTAAGTAATTTTTTTTTAATTTTAAATTTTAAATATTGCGATATTTACGATAATCAATTGAAAAAAAAAAAAACTGACTGGACTGAACTTGCATAGATAAATATATTTTGTGTTGTAAAATTTTCCGTAAAAAAACACATTGTTACTTGATTCATTCGGTATGTTTTAAAAACAAAACAATAAAGAGTGCCATGAATCACAAACATTTGAAGTTTGTTATACATCCATTCAAAATCAAGAACGCCGTGAGAAACAAACAATTGAATTTTGTTTGTTAGTTTGTTAGTTTCTTAGTAGTAATTCATAGTATTTGATTTGTGTCTTGTCAAATGTGTTGTTTTTGGTTTAAAGTGCGTGTTTTTTTGTATAGATTACTAGATTACATAAACAATAATATGTAATTAAATATAGCAACATCAAAAATTAAATTATCACAAAAAATATTTCATACGGCTTGGATTATCAAACACTAAAGCCACGTCGGTTGTGTTTCTGGCATCTAAATATCTGTCCAATAAATCCAAATGTGGACTAATTGACACGTCCAGACGAAGATATGGCGCGTTGAACTCTTTGGATATCTGCTTTATTGGTTCGTAACCAGACCAGGAAATGTCGATAATGAACGTACCATCAGCAGTAAATGCGTTGCACACTGTAAGCAATTAATTTTATTATAAACAACTAAACATAAAAACTATAAAATTTATAAAATGAAAAAATCATACTTTTATCAAATTCATTGCTGTCTTCCTCGACTTCAACAACAATCAAGTCGTAGGTGTTGGCTGCATTCACATCATTGCTTTTTAAAACACGTGAAATAGCATCGACGTAAACTTCTTGTCCATTATCATGAACCAATACTGCAATTCAAATTTATTTTATTCAATTTTCACTAATTATGATATTTATAGTACTCAATGATTATTTTTGAAGGTACAACATAGTCCTTATCATTACCTTATTTATTGATAAAGGATTACCATGAAAATATTTGCTTACGTAACATATAATTGTTAGTATAATAATTATTATGTGGAAAAAACATAGCTATGTTGGAATTTTTTTATTGTTACTAAGCAATATTATCCTGCATATATATTTGGAGTATTTAGTATTAAAAATATTTAAAGTTAATTGATGAGTACTTTATTTAAATTGCGCATGCGCAAGTTTAAATAGTCAATGTTGATTGGTGAGAGTTATGACGCACTTAATCCAAGCAGAGGTTACAAACCATACTTCAACGCACGCAATAAATGTTTTTGTTTTGTTTATTACTAATTATTTCGTTTGTATTTAATTTTTTATTATTTAGTTTTCTGTTGTTACGATTTCTAGTAATAATAATTAATGAATAAAAAAGCAATGAGTTATTTAATTCATTGATAAATAACAATATTATTCTTGCATGTAAGTATTGTATTTAATTCACGTAAGTTTACTGGTTATAATATTTAATTGGTAATAAGTAATAAGTAACAATATTTGCATACGCTACACATTCAACTATATTTGCATCTCTTAGCGTGTGGATTTGCGATAAAACCTAGTTGAACAATTCCTTTCTCTTGCACATTTTTAATTGAAGAAAGAACTGGTACTAGAGTTTTGCACCTTTCCCATTTCCGAATGAATTTACATACACAACATACACTATATATAAACTATACGGTTTATAGTTACACAATTATAACCTTTGTTATAAATATATACTTTGCAATGATTATTTATTTATCAATGTTTATGAATGTCATATTCACTAAAATAATTATTTTTAACTTTACAACTCTTTTACTCAATAACTCAAAGTCAACTCACAACTATAAAATTGATTTACAGGAACGAATATAAAAATAACCGAACAAACAATTGTTACATTTTAATTAACCATAAAATGGCATGGTGTAACTAGCCATTGTTTTCTTGACATATTGCAAGAGGTGATAAGTGGATAAGCACTGGAGTACAATAAAATTAATTTTTTTCATAAAAAACACTCTAGAATTAAAAAATAAGGTAAAGTTTAAAGGAAATTTTTAATTGTTAATTACGGACCTGGAATTTTATATCTCTGGGCGATTACGTGCTTTGTGTGAGAATAATTGGAGAAATAAACACTCGACGGAGACCGCTCGGACGTCAGTTCATTATCCACCGCGACCAAAGATATTATGATCTTCTACAACTCGTACGTTCATTCGTTTGTAGTGTTATAAACAAAACTATTAACTTTATTCGTTTTTAAATAAGTGACTTTGATGTTCAGTTTGTAAAGTTAGTAAAGTGAACAAAACAACATTGTTGGTGAGCCAAAGTTATAAATAACAGGTAGATCTACTTATTAAGTGCATTTTAATTTATTCTTATAATTGCAAAACTGCATATGGTTTTGTATTGCGTATTGCTTAGACTTAATTGCGTTTGATTGTTTTGTTGTGCCAACAATACATTGTTTTTGTTAGACGATTAGTTATTAGGAATGGAGTAGATTAGTCTGTTTTGTTATGTTATGTGGTTAACATGTTCAAACAAAATTTGTTTTGGTGAATTACAATCTAAAAAAATTGTAAGTAATTTAAGATATGATTTTTTTATAATTGAATTTAGTTTTTAAAATTAATGAATAAGCATTATTTATGTTTTTTTGTTTTGTGTGTTAATTTTGTTTTTTTGATTTGAAATATTAGTTGTTTGACGTTGTTTATTGTTTTTAATAACTAGAACACAAAAACTTAATTGTTTAATTAATTACTTCCTTAAAATTTGATTGTTTTTTGAGAGGCTTTTTTCCAGAGTGATTAAATCAATCATTTTAAATGTGTTTGTTAACAATAGTAAAACAATATCAAGTTGTTATTTTTAGGAATCAAGTCAACTGAGACTTTAATTCACTTCGATTATTTATAAAACAAAATAGTAAACTTTTGTTTGATGATGAATGGGTAGGCATTGAAAATAAACAAAACTCCAAAATAAACAAATTTTGGTTTATTGATAAATTTTTCTTTCAAAATGTTGCTTGTTAGTTACTTTCTTATTTTTATTGTGAGTTATTGTGGGTAATAATTTAATATTATTAGTTATTAAGCTTTCAATATATATACAAACAAATGACTTACATTTTAACCTACAAAATAAACAGTTAAACAATTTAGCTGTAAATTTTCAACTAAAACTATGTTGTATTCGTTATTCTATTAATACTTCACACCATAATTAACATTTATTAGAATAACAACAACATGATAACTATGGTTAAATAATTTAAAAAACCAATTCAACATTAAAACCAAAACAACTTAAGTTTCAACTCAAAATATGAATGACTTAAATTGTTAAACAAAAAAATTACAAATTAATAACCTGGAACGAACCCAAACACTTAATATTTACAAAACAAAATTCACATCATTTATTAATTATCATAATAAAAATTTACAATTCTTTGCAAGTCTGGTAAGTCTGAAGGAACATTTTATTGCAAGGAGTTAAATATTCGCAAATTACATATTAAGATTTTAAGGTTAATAAACTTTGCATTTCAAGTGTTTAATTATTAATTAAGGTAGTTGTTGGGGTTAAGATATGTTATCAGATATTTATGAATTTTTGTATACTTATCAAAGACGTGATAGTACATTGTCCCTTAAAATTTCAAGTCGATTGACCGTTTGTATTCCGAGATATATTCAATTAAAAATTTGAATATTAACATTGGTTGTATAGGACAGTACTGCTCAGATCCAGTATTTAAGTTATAATTAAAAAAGTAACTTACAGATATTTACCAAAAACTGACAATTATATAATGCTTTTATAATATATTTTTTAAAAATTAATTTAAAAAATTTCACCGTTTACTTATTTCTTAATCACGGTTTAAAGTTCAACAATTTAATGAAAACTATACATCGACGGGGTCAGACGAGACAACTTGGCAACACTGTACCTGAGTTTAAATATTATTTGCGCGGGAAATTCAAACAGACTGATAAAAATGTACACAGATTGACATAGAACAACATAGCGGCGTTGCCAAACTTAAAAATTACAACAGTGTTGTGTTGGTCACGTTTCCACGGGTACAGTCTTATTCAAAAATTATGGATCGCTTAGTTGCAAACTCGTATACTTTTGTTGCGCATAAAACCAATACTTTTTTGACAATATTGTACCTCAACAACTATCTTAATTATTAATTAAATTAAATTTTTATCATACACAGACGTTTATTGTAGGCAACCCAAATAACATTCAATTTTCTAAATTGTTTTTTCTTGTTTTAGATCTCAAAAATGTCTCCACTATCAACTTTAACAACAGTCTTAACAATAATAGCTGGATTAACAATAAATGTGCATTGCGACTGCCGAAAAACATTTATCTACCACCCAATCTACAACTACGGCTATGATATCTACTGCACAAACACAACAAGTCTGGAATTATCAACAACAATGGCCGCCAAACCAATATCACTTCACATTGACAACTCAAACATTACTTTCGACCATCAAACATTTAAATATTTAAAAAAAATCCGACAATTAAACATTACAAATGCACAAATTAAATTCAACAATGCAAACTCACAAACAAACACAACCAACAACTCACAAAAACAAAATATAAACGTAAAGACAAACACAAACATTTTACATTCACTCACAAATCTAGACACATTAATAATTCAAAACTCAAACATAACCACAAACGATTTATTAAACTTACAAAGCTTAGAAAACTTAATAACTTTAAAACTAGACAACGATACAATTGAAACTATTCCACTTGACGTATTTAAACATTTGACATCTTTAAAAATATTATCACTCAACCACAATCGCATTAAACACATCGGGAATCTATCGCTTTGTAGTCTAAATAATTTGCGTCAATTACACCTGGGAAATAACTTAATCATAGAGCTAATCAACGACGACATAAAGTGTTTGAACCAATTGGAAGTTTTAAATCTAAGTGGAAATTCTTTAACCAAATTACACGGCATCGCTTCGACAAGTTTAAATATTTTAAGCGTCGCTTCAAATCAAATTGATTGTATTGAAAAGATCGATGCACCTAACCTCACTATATTGAATGCGAGCACAAACAAGTTGACAAATGTCACTGTTAATGACTTTAAAAGCTTAAACAGTTTACACAGACTTGATTTGAGTCTGAATAATTTAACCAGCGTCGTTTTAAATAATAAATTATTACAATATTTAGACTTAAGTCATAACAATTTAAATTCTGTGCCGGAATTTGACTTAAAAAGTTTGAGAGTTTTAAATTTAAGTTTTAATCAAATTAAGGGAATTGACAAACAAAATGTTGGACATTTAAATAGTTTAGAAACAATTGAAATTACTAATAATAATTTAAGTTTGATTGATCAAGAAAGTTTTGTTCAAATTGTTAATTTAACTGTGTTAAATTTAAGTTATAATAATTTAAGTAATATGTCTTTGTTTTTTGTTAAAAATTCAACTTTGCAGTTGTTTAACTTAAGTCATAATAATTTTCACACAATGACTAATAATTGGTTTGTTAACACAACTAAACTTAAACATCTAGATGTGTCTTATAACAAATTAAAGAGTTTGAATGATACGACGTTTAAATTTTTGGATAATTTAGAAACTTTGAATATGTCCAATAATTTATTAACGCAATTAGATTATAAGTTATTGGAACCACTAGAGAATTTAATTATTTTAGATGTTGATAGTAATTTAATCCAAGAGATTGATTACGGGTCGATTGTTAGTGAGTTGCCTAACTTGGACGCGTTTAAAGCGAAGAATAATTTGTTAACTTGTGAGTTTTTGACGAAAATGATTCATTACTTTAAGGATAATGATATTACGTTTTCGTTGAATGAACATTTAGATTTTGATAAGGAGAATGTTGAAGGGATTTATTGTAAGGAGACGAGGAATAAGTTGTTGGATATGAAGAAGACTGAGGATATGTTAGTGAAGAATACGAAGGTGTTGGATGCTTTGTATGAGATGTATAAGCAGGATAATGAAGGGATTACGGTGAGAGGAGGTGGGTTTAATCACAGTCAGAGTTATAGTTTATCAGGGGGTGAAATTGTTGCTTGCGTATTTTCGTTGATTAGTTTAGTGGTTCTGATTACGTTGGCTGTGCAAAAGTCAGTGTTGTGGTATAAGAGAAGGCATTATTTGGTGGATGAGTTGGAGTTGATTACGAATGAGCCATATAAGAGATTGGGGTGAAGAATAAGGATTGTGATTTGAGTATTTTTATTGTGAGGATTTGATTTAAGTTTTTATTGTAGCTTATGAGTATTTATATGTTATGTATGATTAGTTTTTAAGTTTTTTGCCAAAAATAAATATTTGTTAAAGTCAACATCTCAGTGGGTTTAATTAGGTTTAAACACTATAATTTAGAAGGCAATATAAAAATTATAGATCGTTTTTTTTAAACAATAATAAACAAACAACATTTTTAGTTTGAATTATTTACAAAGTTATGTTTGAAGACTCTTTAAAGGTATTTATATATTTTTAAAATATTTTTTATGAAGAATATATTAAAATATATTTTGTTAAGTACAAAATATTGTTTAAAAAATGTAAATTAATACTCTCGTTTTAAAATTACAGAGTGTTTTGTAAAATAAAAGCTGTTTTAGTAGAATTTAAAATCGTCGATTTAATGTCAATTTTAAGACATTGTCCAAAGTTTTTAAGCATGTGAATATAATACACATTAAAATGGATATTTTAAAGTACACAACCGCGTTAAGATAATTAAAATTTACTAATTATATCGAAAAATATAGTGTTTTTTGTAATTTAAGTGTAAAATAATACATACTAATGTTCAGAACTAACTTTAAGAACAATTTAAAAGTATTTCTTAATTTACTAAATATATGAATTTCATATATATCACAGAGAATATTATAGTGTACAAAATACCGTTGAGATAATTATAATTGATTATTTTGTTTGTGAGATACAGAGTGTTTTGTAACATAAAAGTTGTATTCGTAGAATTTAGTTGATATTTGGATTTAAAGTCAATTTTGATATGTTTTCCAAAGTTTTTATACATGTGAATTTAATACACAAAAAAAGGGATCTTTTAAGATTTAAGATGTCGGTATGATAATTAAAATTGGTTAATTAATTCATAAAATACAGGGAATTGTTTAATACAAATGCAGTTTTATCAAGAACCCATTCGGTTTGGTAAATTTTAAAATCAATTTTAAGCTATTTCCTAAATATCTATTACTTTGATACTATACTGGATTAATGAAGAACTCTTTAAGTACAAAATGGTGTTTAGAAAATTTAAAATAATTAATTCGTTTCGAAAATACAGTGTGTTTTGTAATATAAAAAATATTTCATCAGAAACGAATCTAAACTAAACTTTAAAGACAAAATCAAGACATTTACCAATTTTCTTTGAATTTGATTTTTACATATTTCAAGAAGGATATTTTAAGGTACAAAATGGCGTTAAGATAATTAAAATTTATTAATTAAATCCGAAAATACAGTGTGTTTTGTAATTTAAATACCTATGTTATAAAAAAACATATGAAGTGCACACCTTTAAGATCAATTTTCAATTATTTCATTAGTAACTAAAGATATGAATTTTATATATATTAAAGAAAATATTACAGTGTGCAAAATATTGTTAAGATAATTCTAATTGATTTATTTGTTTGTGAGATACAGGGTATTTTCCAACACAACTTTTTTTAGTAGAATGTAGTCGATATTTATATTTAAAATTCAATTTTAAAATGTTTTCCAAAGTTTTTAAACATCTAATTATAGTAGACACTAAAATGGATCTTTTATGCTACAAAATAGTGTTAAAATAATTAAAATTTGATAATTATTTCATAAATTACAATGTATTTTGTAATACAAATTCAGTTTTATCAAGAACCTATTTGGTTTAGTATATTTTAAAATTAATTTTAAGGTATTTCCTAAATTTCTATTATTTTTATATTATACAGGAATAAAGAAGAACTCTTTAAGTACAAAGTGGCATTGAGAAAATTTAAAATAATTAATTCGTTTCGAAAGTACAGTGTGTTTTGTAATATAAAAAATATTTCACCCAAATCGAGACCCGAATCAAGACCAAAGTTTAAAGACAAATTTAAGACATTTTCCAATTTTCTTCGGATTTGATTTTGACATATTTGAAGAAGGATGTCTTTAGGTACAAAATGGCGTTAACGAAATAAGAATTAATTAATTCATTGGAAAGATACTGTGTATTTTTCTACCAAAAACGTATATAACAAACTTTGGCGTAAGTACAAACTCAAATAAATTTTAGTAATTTGTTAAAATGTTTTGTTTCACATATAAACAAAACAAAATGCGTAAAAAATGCCATTAAACAATTTAAAATTCACAGAACCAACCATTTTATGATGTTTTCAAACACTTAATGCATTAAGTCACACAAAATTTATGAAACAAACAATATACTTACTAAATTTCACTAAACTTTGACCATCAACCACAAAATTTCCCAAAGCCAAGAATAAAAATGCCAACACATATTTAATTAAATTAATTTGCATTGAAACAAACGCCATTTTTATTTCTTCATAGGCAACTCAATGTACACTTCCATTTATTTCAGTATATCCAAAAATTTAAATTAGAAAAATACTTCTTACATCTACAAGAACTCAACCACAACTGACATCACTACTAAAAATCCACCACTAATAAGAAAATATTATATATTTCGTTTTGTACACGACGAGTTTTCCAATCGGATAATGAAGTACATCAGCGCAAGAACGAGACACGCGACAAAGCGAGGACACATCAGCAAACGAATATGGAAAAATCAAAACCTCTCCCACTATTCATTTTTTATGTGTGCATGGAATTCATAATGTCCACATCATTTCATAAATTCCTTCTTCGTTTTATTCGAACATTCAAACGAAAAGCCTCAAACGCTAGAAATTACTAGCAACGAGCAAGCTTGAAATGTCAATACCAGTCAATACGTCAAACTAAACACTGGACAACGATGTAATTCTAAATATGCATGATATCAAACTGTCAATTATAACAATAAAGTAATTTCATTTGTAATTATTTATAATGATACAATTTATTGTGTGTTTTGTGTTTGTTTACTTTGTAAGCATAATATCAAGATATATAGGAACTGAAGCCTAGATTTAAATTGGAAACAACCGTATTTACACAAGCATAGATATGCTTGCCTTCATACCTTCATACCCTTCGAGTAAGTACTTACATACACATTTGTTCACGATCACGAAATGTTGAATTATTTATGTGGCACATTTCCATTTGAGTTAAGCTTTGATATTCCGATGGATATAATTTTAGTTCTGTTGCTTTACACGTTGATATTATCATTTTATGAAATAATAATGAAAAAAAATCAGAATTGAGTGTTCTGCGTTTGGTATTACAAACATATAATTTGGTTATTAACTATAATCAACTATGTTCAATATAATTGTTACTTTGTGTGGTTATGTTTACTTTTTTTCTTTCAATAACTTGATTTTGTCAATAAGTATTGTTTCAGTTTGATGCTATTATAGCCAACTACGTGTTTTGTTTTCTATTTCGTGTGCTATTTGTTTGTTTTTATTCATTTGTTTTATTTTTTTTAAACGTGTTTTTGAACTAACGCCGCAACTTTATTAGTTACGAAAACGGTGCTGCCGAAATGGGTCAAATTCCAATGACCAGTTTGCGCGAAAATATTTGAATTGCCAATTTTCATATTGCGCGTGCTTCTTTTCACTCACGAGCGGAATAGTAACAAATGTAAAGGTGAAATTGTACTTCTGCCAAGGGGATTCCAATGATTCCATCCGAATCTCCGATAAATTTCAAACGACTACAATTTCCTATCCGGCATTTGCAATTGGCAATGACAATGATAACAAAGCACAAGGTCAAACAATGACAATATGCGGCTTAGATCTTAAAAATCCAATTAGGTTGGGTTAGGTTAGGTTAGGATGAGAAATAAACGGAGGCAATTGCATTGGTATTTAAAGGATATAATGTAATATTAATGCCAGCTTAGAATTCAAATAATCCACTACACCTTTAAATTTGTTCACGCACTTAATTCCCACCCATCCACTGGCGGCAGCAAATGCAGTTGTTCCGTGGTCCGCTAGTAACTGACTATTTAACGATAATTAAAAAAAGTAAAAAGTTAAATTAGATATTTAAAAATTAAGTTATAGCTTGAGGTGTTTAAAGAGTGCGAGTTAATATAAAATCACGACTTAGAATATTTTAATTAGTTTATTAAAACAAGTTAACGTGTCCACTTTACACATCAGAGCACGAGACAGAACTTATTTGGGTAGAATCGAAAGATAGAGTGACGAAAAGAAGTGTGGAAGTTACAAAGGAAAACGTTGAGTTAAAGATAGGGTGAGACATTGGCAAATAGGAAGCGGGCGCGATGAGTATTGCCATATATGGGCATATCACAAGGGCTACGACAACATGCATCACGTAGGCCACCTGCGATTTAGCGCTCGAAAAAATTAGGGTGACGAGGTGACGCATAAGCCGAGAAACACAAAATCAGTAACATTCACTAAACTCAAAAATCAAGATTGTGGTCTAGTCACTTACACCACATATACATAATACTAACAAAAAAAAACATCCCTGGTAGTTACTCAATGAAATAAAACTCTATTCCGATCAAATAATCAAGAAATAAAAAATTACGACGCTTCATAAACAAATGTCAGAACCATCTCCCAAATCTCCACTACTGCCAAAATTAACTCGTAAAACCATTTGCACAATTCTAGCCAAATTAGTGCGTTCCATCAACAAATGTTACTAAGATAAAATTATCTTTATATTACCTACCACTTTCATTTAAGTTATTTTTCGGTATTTATACGTTAAATATTAGTATTTAGCGTTTTGTCGAAAGAAATCATTCTAAAATTTTAGTGTCTGTATTAACTTGTAAATATATTTTGATGATTCAGTCAAACTTGAATGGTTTAGTTCAAAAAACATAAAATATTCTTTATATAACTACTCACAACTTTTGTTTAAATACCATTTTCGATATTCGCATTAGAAATCCATGTTTTTAGCAACTTTGTGTAAAACAAAAGCATTCAAAACATTAACAGCCAAAATTGGTGCATCCCACAACAAATGTTACAAAAACAAAATGCCCTTTAAACAATTGATTAAATATTTATTAAATATTTTCATTAAAAATATTAGTTTGCAGTATTTT
>JARJDS010020549.1:0-19431 GCA_030264155.1 Atheta pasadenae | reverse complement strand
GGAGCACGAGCAATACGAAATTGAATGTGTAACGAAAGGACAGAGCGACGTTAATACCAAATCGCAAATTGCCTCGTCACGACTGCCGAGAGGATGACGTCACTACGCAGTCGCGTAGTCGCAAACGCCGCTGGTCAACTTTGCACAAATAATAATGTAACCGCAAGTGTCCCAAAGATAGAGGCATATTTTTGGGGGCATGCGGCGGGCGTCCGATCGGAATCGCAATCCCCTACGGGCCTACGCCACTGGTTTTCCGATGCCGTCGCGATCCGGCTTTAGCAAATTGTCAACTTTGTCTATGGGGTTAAGCTCAGTCAGCAAATTTTTGTGGAGACCTTTAGTTCATCATTATAAATAAAACCTCAAAAGTGTTAGCTTTTGAAGATATTTGCTATCAAATGTCAACATTTTTGCGTTTCTTTTTATTTTTCTAAAATACAGTAAGTTTTTTTTTTGTAGCTCTACAATTCTCTACTAAAATGAAAATGAAATGAAAATCATCCGAGTATTCTATTGTCTGCTTAGCGTCATTCATAATTTTTTAAAACAACAAAGTCAGTTATTTACGATTGCTTTCAATCTATCCTTACTGAATTTGATCGTACAAACGCTGCTTATATTGTCCCCAGAAGACTGGGGTTCAACATTTGTTTATGTAATTGTAGATACGGCTATAATGCTAAATGGGGCTGTANATGTTCAAATGTCTAGTTAAGTACAGATTCGGGTAATTTTAATACACATACTAATGATTCATCTTTAATTGAGCAAATTTTAAACTTCGAGCAAAAAGAAAAGGAATAAAAAGATGAAATAGACCACAATATAGTCTATGAATCTGATCGAAATGTCAATACAAATTCTGGGCTACAGTTAAACTTAATATCCAATATCAATAAGCTCTTAAAATTTTTTTTTTTTTCACAATAACATCATAACGTTCGTGGAGTTGGCCCTCGGAAGAAAACACGTTAAACAAAACGCGTGTGTGCATATATATCGTGACTCTTACAACCGCGATATCTCAGTAATGGTGACCCTCTGGCAAAAAATGATAAAGAGCATTTTTGTAGAGAATTTCAAGAGCTCCAAATTTCGTCTAAGGAATTTTTTTTTTTAATTTACCGTTTATGAGAAAAATCAAAAAAATCGTATAATGTCTGAAATGTTGATCTTTGATTGCAAATATCTTCAAAACCTAACATCGGATCGATGGGGACTTTTTAGGTTTTATTTATAATGATAAACTAAAGGTCTCCACAAAAAATTGGCTTTCTGGGAATTTTTGTTAATTCAATGTCTAGATTGACTGGGCTACTAGTCTAGTTTAGTTGACATTTTAATGCGAACCAAATGCAAAAAAAACAATTTTATTAGATAAAAAACGATAAATTCTGGGCGATAAAGTTTGTGAAAGTCTCAAAATATTTGTTTTCACACAGTTCATCGTTTTTTTTAAACAACAGCACAATATTTAATGGTTTTTGTTTATGTTGTAAACTGCAGTTTCAAATATTGTTCAACCTATTAAAGTTTTATAGTTCCAAACTATTATTATATTGAATAAATCGCAGTAAAAACTATCCAATCATTGACTCTATCATTAATTGAAAGTATTCTTTATTTATTTCATCGGTTATTCGCTTGTTTTGTTTGTATTTTCGTTTATTTCATGTCGTATTTCTATATTGCGGAAAGTAATTATTATTTCAAGCGAGAACCGACATTGTTAGACGACAATCAGCGGCAATCAAATTCAAGTCAAGGCGATTTCTTTTTCAAGGTCTTCTTCATTTACTTTATTTCTGTGTTTTATTCACGAAACGTTTCAATACACTCGATACATTCGAAATTAGGTATTCGTAACATTACAACTAAATTACTAGTACATACATAATAATGGCAAGATTTCACTAAAATTATTTATTAAGTAAATAATTAAATAAATCAAATATAAATAAATACTTTAATTAATATTATATGTAAACTATAAATTTGAGCAATACAAATTTAAAATTTAAGGGCTTCACTTAAAATTTTAAACTTGGTGATATTTACTAATAATTTTGTTGAGATAATCAGTTGAATGCGATGGTTTTTTATTTTTTGAAGCTGAAGGTTTAGGCACGACGAACCCTTCTGCATAAATTGGCACCAAAGCTTGGTCTGGTGAAACTCCAGCGATGGCTGTACCAACTGGTCGAGCAATTGCTAATCCTCCGGGACCAACCACAGCTGTAGCGACTGGTTTACTTGAAGCCACACCACCAATTCCTAGAAATTATTTTTTTTAAATGACAATAAATATAAAGTGATATAGTATGCAACCCAAATAACCCTACATAACCAAAAACAATAATTACCCGCAACGGCAAGACCAACAGGTTTCGCTTCAGCTACAGATGTTTCTGGTGGTTGTGCAGGATTCTGTTCCTCATCATCTTCCTGTTGTTCAGCTAACAATTGTTCTTGTTTCTTTTTATTTTCTTCTTCCTTCCGCTTTTTTTCTTCTTCCTCCTTTTTCTTTTTAGCAGCTTCCTCAGCTTTACGTTTTGTTTCAGCATCCGCTTTCTTCTTCGCTTCTTCAGCCTTCTTTTTAGTTTCCTCAGCTTTTTTCTTAGCTTCCTCCTCTTTCTTCTTATCTTCTTCACTTATTTGTCCTTGTTTCTTTTTATCTTCCTCCTCTTTCTTTTTATCTTTATCCTTATCTTTATTTTCCTTCTTTGGCGGTGCCTTCTTCCTTGCGAACCAACCACTCAAACCAGCTCTAGTATGAGGATCTGAATCATCATCGTCACCTTCATAAATTTTTGCTAAATTATGCGCGGATTGATTCAAAGAATCCATATATTCTTTATACGCTGCTTCTTCTTGCTGATTCAACCCTTTATTCTTCGCCGCTTCCTGTAGTCGAATAATATTCAGCGCACTACGATGGATATTTTTAATATTTTGTCCATAATCTGACTCTCTCCTTACAGGAATAACCGGTTCCAGGTTAGCTGTTTCCACATCAACTTCTTCTTCCGGTTCAACTGCAGGAAGAACACCTTCCAAAACTTCAGTACTCACAGTCCCATCCAACGATTCCGTTATTTGTAACGTTTGTCCTTTAGCACCACCGTAGAATGGCAACAAAGTGATTTTTACCGGCGTTTTGGGATCTCTGCAAATTATTAAATAACCATTCAATAAATAATATTTAAATAAAATCTAAAAATAAATTAATAAAAGGTAAAGCAATTAAAATGCGTTAAATCAAATTTAAGCGTATATTTGGTACAATTAGTCTTCGTAACGTCAGTAGTCTTCGTACAAAATCTCTAAGTCACTTTGCGCATGCGCCAACCCTCCAGGACCAGCAATAGCAACCGCTTCCGGTTCAAATAAAATATCGAAACGATGACCGCGTTTTAAAATAGCCTTCGCTTGCGGATTAGCAATGGCCGAGCCGGAACTACCCGCAATTGATTTGGCAACTGGTTTTAATACAATATTCGTCACCGGTTCAC
Source organism: Atheta pasadenae (assembly GCA_030264155.1). Lineage (NCBI taxonomy): Eukaryota > Metazoa > Arthropoda > Insecta > Coleoptera > Staphylinidae > Atheta > Atheta pasadenae. The sequence goes on along the minus strand of JARJDS010020549.1, from coordinate 15,916 downwards.
CCTTACCCTCACCGCCACCGGAATCAATTGCAGCGTTGATCAAAACGTGTACCGGTTGATTAAATTGCGTTAACTTATTATGCAGGTGCGCATTAAGGTCACTTTGATTAACATTCACATCATACTTTGACGTCGTAGTCGTCGTCGTAGTAGTAAGCGGCTTCGTTTGTTTCGTTTGTTTTAATTTAATGTGCCCATCGCTGACGTCATTTAAAAAACTATCAATCAAATAGTTTTCCGGATCTTCATAATGCCACGCGTGTTGCACTTGCATTTGCGTTCGCTTCCTATTATATCGAGATCGTTCCTGTTGTTGGTACTGCTGCCAGTTGTCGTCTGCGTAATTGTTTTGAGGCCATTGTATTCGAGGAAGCGCAAGATGCGTTGGATTTGTATGATGTATTGGATATCCGCTTGCAAAGTAGTGGCTGAAAGTAAAAGTTAAAAGATTTACGATGTTGTTACGCCGAATATGCATTGTTTATTGTCGGCGACATCGACGATTCCCATCAGCGTTTGTTAAATCGTTAAGTGATTTGATGACAACAACAATAAAAGCCACGTGATACATGCAAAACTTTCATGCTACTTACTTGCACTTTTGCACTGTTACACACTTAATAAACTAGCAATAACTTTTTATTATTCATTGTAAAACATACAATCATAGTTTTATTCTGTTACTCCATTATCAAATTACAAAAAATCATGGCCTTATCAGCTGATCATTATAGTATGCAACCAACATTACATTAATGTTATACAAGTTGCATACAATTACACGCTACATTAATACAATTAATAATACTGTTTTAAACACTAATTTGGACTAAATTGGCAATTCTTAACGTAATCTATAAATTTAACCTCTATTATAATAAATAACAGGACCAGTAGCAACCACTTTACCCACTCTTGTACCTATATTTGCTAAAGTAGAGTTTAAAGTCCCATTATTCACCAAATCACTTAAATTAACATTCGGATCTACCGCAATGACTTTAGTACCAGATCCAGCAATTGCCAAACTATCCGGATGTGTAAAGGCATAACCATTAGGTCCAACTATGGCGGTTCCTCCACTTCCAGCTGTAGCAATACCTCCTGGACCCGCGATAGCAACGCCACCTTTCCGTACTTTTAATTTATGAATAAAAATACCACTTCCTGTGTTGTCTTTACTAAATAATTTCCTTCTATTTTGTGCTTGACCTTTTAATCTATTAAATATCCCTTTATTAGCCTCACCACCTCCGGCCAAAGCAATATCACCATCGATAACATCTTCTCGTTCAGTACTACCGTCATTTTCGTTCGAAACTTCTTCTGGACTTATATTGCTAGTTATCGTTCTATTTTTGTGCATTGGTTGATTATTAAACCATGTATGCGGGCGGAAAATACTAGGTCGTTTAGTGTTTCGTCTATTTTCGAGATTATGTCTGTTTTCTTTACGTCTATCAACAATTTGTTTGATTAACGTTCGATTTTCTTGATATTCTTGATTTGATGGCATTTTAAAATCCATTGGTTGGTTTTCTATTACGACTTTATGTGATTTTGTGGTTATGTTGTTCAGTATTGGTACAGATGTTGTCGCTGGTCCAGTTTCATTTAATAAATCAAGAGATTTGATAGAATCGTTAGATTCTCGCAACAAAGTTTTAGATTTTTCTAAAATTTTGGGAGATCGTTTAATTTCGTCTTTGTTAGAAGTATTAGGAACACTTTGCGGACATTTTTCTGTTGATTTGATATAGTTTGGCCAATATTCAGTTGGCAGTATTGGTAATGTTGGTAACGGTGGTATTGTTGGTACAGGAGTTTGTAAATACTTCGGTTCGTAATATCCATAAAACGGATTTACATATGGCGTCCAATATTCAGGAATATATTGAATATATTGTTGAGAATACGGATCAAACCTCAAATAACTTCCTGGATAATTATGTGGCAGATCTTGATATTTATATCCATAATCAGGATATGGATAATTTTGTACTATGTATTTAACATGATCAACACTCATTTGAGTTTGAATATTTTGCTGCATTTGTAAATTTTGTTGCATTTGTAGATTTTGTAAATTTTGTAGGTTATACAAGCTTTCTAAGTGTTGTACATTTTGTTGGTTATGTATATTATGTAAATGTTGTAAATCATTTTCATTGTTAACATTCTGAGTCATTATTGCACGATTTACTTGATAATTATCAAAAGTATCTTCCTTATTACCAACCAACAACTTTGTTTCGTCTTCAGTTCTTAAACTTTTAGGTGTAACATCAAATCCTTTCAATACCCTCTCTTTATAGTTGTAGTTATAATCCGTTGTAAAATATCCAGGAACAAATTGACTTCTTTTAGGTGTTTCCGGTTTAACATAACCATGTCGTCGATTGACTTGATCGATTTTGGCAAGAATGGCTTGAGTATGTGCGGTGATATTGTCCAGGCGTAGTGATTTCGGCGAGATTTCAATAACTTTTTGTGCTTGAATTCTACAAAAAATAAAATACAATACATTTAGTTTGTTTTGATTGTTTTCATTAGAACATAAATTGTTTGTATATAATAGTTTTTAGGTTAGTCAAAACGTTAGCCATAAAAGAGGAAACTTAAACTTACCTAGAAAAGGAAGTGCCGAATGCCAGAGATGTGTCGTGTGCGTCTAGAAAAATTGCTCTAGAACGCTAGATTTACATTTAGATTTACATTGACATTTACAAAACTACACATTTACTTAAAACACTAAATATTATTACGTGAATAATATTTCCAACTTTCAGTTTTCAAATTAAATTGAACAATTATTGTTTATATTTGGATTAAAACACTAATAAAAATAAAATGTATACCAAATTGCTTAAAATTTAATTGATTTTGATGTTCAAGTGCGTTAAAAATTGGATTATGACCAAAATATTCAAGAATTAATATTAGAATTGTGGTGTACGTGACACAATCTTAATTTTTGAGTTTAGTGAATGTTACTGATTTTGTGTTTCTTGTCTTATGCGTCACCCCGTCACCCTAATTCTTACGAGCGCTAAATCGCAGGTGGCCCACGTGATACATGTTGTCGTAGCCCTTGCGATATGCCCATATATGGCAATACTCATCGCTCCCGCTTCCTAGTCGTGAATTTTATTAACTCGCACTCTTAAACACCTTAGAATCAACAATTAGAATAATCAACGAATATATGATTCTATCTGAACATAATTTAACAAAAAGATATGAAGTTGATGGTGATTTCAGATTTCCATACTAAAGCTAGTTTCAGTGGTTCGTTTACTAAGAAGATCATAAGAAAGAGGAAGAAGATAAAAAAGAAAGAAGGACAAAAACTCAAGAAGGTAAAAAGAAAGAGAATGAACCTAAGAAAAAAGCTAAAAAAACAAAAACAATTGCGACATTTGTATCTACAGCAAATCCTACTGCTCAATCCGTTGCAGTAAATTACTCTACAATGTACATGAAATTTTATTAGTTAAAATGCAAGAACATTTATTAAGTTTAGCTATGTAGATTACACCTAAATTAACAAACTCTAAGACTGAGTTGCGCAGTCTATGCTTCGATATATTGAAGAGTTGCCTAAAAACAGGAAAGGAAACTGAATTTTTGAATTTGGACCGTTTGTCCAATAGTTTCATTTTTTTCAATAGGTTCAATTTTTTTTTACACCAGCACCCTCACAAAATCATGAATCCGTCGTCTTTTTGTGTTCTGTTTTACTCTTGGGCGGTGTTTTTATAAATTTAATTCAACCTGCTGTTTGTAGTCGCAACGAGAAGGAAGGTTATTATTTCCTACCGAAATAATGTATTGATGTTCTACCGTTCAGACTAAGAGCAAACAACTAACTGACATGGTCTATGAGCGTTGAGGTAATAAGAAAGTTTAAGTGAATAGCAGCCTTTTGCATACTGCCCATTTGTGCTAAGATAAAAAGGGGTGGTCGAGTTAACGCAGAAAAAATCTTTTTACAATCAGTCACGTGGCCACAGTTTTCATGCGGAGTGGTGCTATTCTATCTATACTTAAAAATGGGGGTATGATGTTTGAAACGGCTAAACCGATTGTCATTAAATTTTTTGAAAGTGTTCAGAATATGAATGACAATGTCAACAAGTTGAATGAGCTGAATACAGCAAAATTTGCTGGTTGAAACAAACAAATACAAGTTGATCGATTCAATAATAAACAAAAACCAATTATTCAACTGAATTTTTAAATTTACTGGACCCTAATAAATGTTGTCAATTGTTAATTGTAAATTCATTGACGAAGACATATTAATACAGCGACTAGAGTTTTCAACAATTTGCAATTTGAATTCAAGAGTTTCCTTTGCGTCTTGCATTTGCAATGACAATTAATAAAGCTTAAGAATAAATGTTGAGAAAAATGTGGCAACTGGAATATTTTTGTTTGTTACTACAGAAAAACGTTAAATTACTATCAAATTATAAAACGATTATTACTAATATAAATCATGGTTCAAATTAGACGCGGGTCCAAATTAGGCTACTCACACCTAGGAAAATAATCACTTTGTTACAAAAAAAGTTACATACATGTTTAGAAGTTTACAATACAAAAAAAACTGCGAGGCGTGGAACACAAAATAAAACGGAATTTATGTTCTTTGAGTCTAGCTACTGTTAAGCCCCAAAGGTTTGAAAACGCTGACATACTTGTAAAATGTAGCGCTTTTATTATACAAGCCACTAACATTACAATGAAGTATCATAAGTTGCCTATACTGAAGTACTGCCAACTTGTGAATGTTGTGAATAGTAATAATGTGATTTTCAAAACAAGTTTTAACTATGCGAGAAATTAATTTTGTTTGTAACAATATTGCAATTTTTCAATTAATGTTATAATAATTTGAAATAATTAAAAATTATTCAAATTAACATAAAAATAGGATTTTTTTGCATAACAATTACATTTCAAAAACATCTTTTGAATTTAAAACGAAAACCAAAAATAAAACACATTTTTTTCATTAAAAAGCGTTTGTTTCAATAAAATAGAATCAGTTAATAAAGTCATTTGCAATGTAGATAATCTATTAATTAATAACTAATTTATTTATATTGAAAAATTTCAAACAAACAAATTTGTCACCGTAAAGTTAAATAGTCTTAAACCGTTAGTCAATAACATACTTACTAAATATAATTAGAAACACATTACAAACATAATTAACGATTATGTGTATTTTAAAGTCAAGTTACACTTGCACAAATATTTTAATGGTGCCATAAGTAATATTTATGATAGTTTACGATGTGACGTGTGTTAGTGAAGTGAGTAAAGTAATTGATTTATTAGTATTTGCCAATTAAACAAATATAGACAAGCCACATAAAACGAACGTGTAATAACTGTGTACTCACTGTACGGACGGTTCCGGAAAAAAACTCTCTTCGCCGCCGTTGTTGTTGGCTTCCTCGTGTTGTTGGCGTTGCGGATTGTGTTGGGGCCGCGCCTCGCTATGGGTCACCAGTATCGCCAGCGCCATAATCTAGCGAATGAATAAATAACAACACATTCAGACTTCACACAACATTTGTCTACAATTATTCAATACGACTTATTAAATATTACTTTGCGGTTGTTGAAAGTACTGTTGTTTGCATATTGTTGCAGACAAATTGATTAATGAGATAATAGTCAAGGTAAAGTTTAAGTTTAAAGATGAAAAGTAACATGAACAGTAGATTTGAAGAACAGAAGAACAAGAGAGCAACAAAAAAATTAATTAATTGCCAAGTTAACTTTGATGATAGGCACAAATTGTGTCTGAAAAAAATTTAATTATTTATGACTATAATTTAATAACCGTTAATCTGGCAATGTTTAAATTAATTTGTTCAAATACCTGATGGCTACGTTTGGGTTTAATAAGTCTATTCAATTATTTAACAATTTATCATCAAGTTTTTTGGAAGTTTAATAATCATTTTTTATAAATAAATAAATGAATACTATAATGTAATGTAATGAGTCATTTTTTAAATTACAGGCCGTAAACTAACCTCAAATTAATTTAAAAAAACAGTTTATCAAACTTTACAAGCTATATAACATTACGTACAGAGTTTTTTAGGTTAATTTGTGGTTAGTTTAGTTTGTTTTTGCGTATTTTAAGGTTACAATTTCTTTAAATTTAATAACGAGTGTTTAAGGTTAATTAGATGTTTAGGGTTTAGTTTTAGGGTTATGTTTTTAAAATTCTACCAAATTGTAAGCTACAATGTGATAAACAAACAAAGCTAGTACATTAGCTCATTATATAACATTTTTGTATATTAACTTTCAATAACCGCTTTAAAGGTTCATTTAAGGTTAGTTTTTTTTAGCATTTTTGTAGTAATATTTTAAGATTCAAGAATATCAAAAACTACAACATTGGAAATCCTATTACGTTCAAAGTTTTGACCAACAGAAAATGTTGTAATGAATATGAAATATTGAATTAATAATGTAATGCCTCGTTTTTCAAATTAACTATCTTCAAATTAACTTTTAAAAAACAGTTGATCATACCTTACAAGCTATAAAGGTTTAATAAACTGAACTTCTAACCTCAAATTACCCTACAAAACATTTATTAGAAGTGAGTTTTAAAAAATGTATTTTTTGGTTAATCAAAAGTAGACCACCCTAAATAGGGTACAAAGGGTAATGAATATATATATATATACAGTAGAATCCGGTTATTATGACTCCGCCTATATTGACCAACCGGTTATTAAGACGTAATTACACTATAAAGCTTGGATTTCATATACAAAAATTCTTTATAAAAAAGTCGAATATAATGACTTCCCTTACAGTGACATGTCGCATATTATGACCCTTTTTTAATAGATTATGTTCGGTTGGTCATTATAACCGGTGTAAAGAAACACCTCCGGAAATGTTCGTTGACTCCCGGCGACGTTCGGGAATATCGTACAGAACATTTGTGCTAAGGAACAACTCGAAAGTGACAGGGAAGAGGAAGTCGAGGAGGCACCATTATCTTCCGCAGAAGAGGCATTAAAAGCTGCAGAATTATTATCACGATTTGTACACAGCAATATTGAAAATGATATTTTGACCATAGCTATGTCTTCTATACACATTAGTATTAAAGACTGTTTTTACAATAAATTAACAAAACAAAAGCAGACAAAAATAACAAATTACTTACAGTAAACACTTGTATTTGTTATAATGTGCTGATTACGTGCAATTTTGATTTTGATTTAATATGTATATATACATATGTAATTACTATGTTTCTGTATTAAAATACTTAAGTACATATGTACATATTTACATAAAAAATGGTTTTTCTTTTCACAAATCGCTTTGTATGACATACGCTTATTATGACGTGTTTGTCAGTTCCCTTCGATGTCATTATAAGCGGACTCTACTGTATATATAATTAAGTTTAAGTAATTATTCTGAGTATTTTATGATTATGTTTTTAAAATCCAACCAAAGCTTAAGTTACAACATAAATATTTCAATGTTCAAAGTTTTCACGAACAATAAATGTTAATTTTTTAAAAATTTAACAAAATTATAAGTGACAACATTGATATTTCTATGTTCAAAGTTTTGTAATTGTTTATCGTTAACTAGCATTAGATTAATTTAATATTCTGTTCCAAAAGATTTTGTAATAAAACCAATTTTAACTTTTAAAACAAACACCCTTGGTTGATACTGTTTGAGATTGATTGACTCTAATACATCCACCATAAACATAAGCTAAAATGTTTAACCTAAAAATATTTAACTATTACTATTACTTATATATCTAAATTTAGCCTCAAAATATTAGCATATTCTTGACATGTAATCATAAAACTAAAAAAATTATTTAACCGCAATTACTAATAAAACTAATAAAAACAGTAAAAACTAAAAAAAATGATAAAACATGTAAACTAAACATAAAACCATAAAATATTTTACCATAATTGTTAGAAATCAAAATCGAAACGCTCAAACGGCATAAAGTCGTTACCCTTCGAAGAATTTGAGTTAATAAAATAATAAATTGTAAATTTAAATGAATCGAAACAAGTTTGATTGAAATTCTTGCGTGCTTGCGTGCACAAACACGAAACGTTGTGCGTTTTTTCTTCGTTCGGTATTTTCACTGCACACTCGATACAAAGATAAGCCATGAAGTTGTGACACGGTGACAAATTTATAAAAGCCATAAAGTCGTGTAACAAGTTGCACATTCAATGCTAACGTTTGTAATCGATTAGTTGCGAGACGATTCGCGACTTCCTGCTTCATCCTGACTGTCGATCGCACTTTTATCGATACCGCATGAATGATATCCTCATTGAAAACGTTCTCTGTAAAGTTTAAACTTTAAGAACATGTCGGCTAACTGAATAACTGAATTATACATTATTATATGACACAAACAGTTTTCAAAACAAAATGTTCTCAAAGATAATAAAGTTTTGCTTTTTATGTAAGTATATTGGGTTGTCTAAATTTCTCTTTATTTTTTATTGACAAGTACATTTTTAGATTTAAATTTTAAATGTTTAAATTTAATGATAATGTTAAAAATAATTACCGAGATAAAATTACATCTTACAAGTCATTAATTATTAATTAATAAAAGTTAATCGTTCTATCATAAAGTTAAGTGTTTGTCTCTTGGATTCTTTGATAGCTGTTTAATTAAAAACAAAAATTGTAGTACCAAAAGTGTGACAACCGTTGGAGCCTCGCCCTCTTTGTGAAAGAACGTAAAAGAGCTTTTGCGATCTCATCTCGCATGCCAGCCGAGTTGAGTTGCAAATTCCTTGTCCTAACGTCCTCCTAACATTCAAACGAATTCATATTTCATATTAATAACGTGGAATATAAAATTTGAATAAACGCTGTCCACCTCGCGCGCGTCTTCGGCTGCCGTAAGGCATGCATGAATTATGGCAATCATAAACTCGCCGCTGCTCCATAAACGCCATGGACCGCTTTCATTCGCTTCGCCCAGCACGACTCGAAGACTTTAATTGCCGACGAGTCGCGTCTGCCATTGTTATCACCGATGAGCGTGGACGAATGCCGCTAGCGGAGCGATTTTATTTGCACCGTCGCTCGCTTTTTAACTTCACCGTGCCTCAGTGTCAGTGATGACAAAATTAATAGCCGCGATGGTATTATGCAGAAGAGGAGAAAAAAACACAAAACGTTAAAAATTATACATTTGTACGCGAAACACGATATCTATTAATAGCGAACGCAAGAAGCTGCTTATTATTTTTTGCATGTAATCTTACCGATACTCTTCAGACGCTTCAAAGTCTTCAGTAGTCTCGAGTTGTGTTAAAAGTCAAACAACAGGGTCGCGTACCTGGTGGTCTACATATCAATTTAAAACAAAGTATAACTAAAAACAAGTATCACAAACAAAACTTGTTTACTGTACTTTTTTTCTTTTATATTCATAAGTATTGTATAACAAGTTGCATACTTTGTTTTTAAAGTTTTTTAATTTTATAATTATATTTCTGGTTATTATAATTTTGTGTTTATCTGTATAACCAGAAACGATAAACTATAAATATAAAAAAACGTAATTCTGTTTTACGATCTCAAAAGTGCATTATAATTAGTTTGTTGCAACATTGGTTGCATATTGCATCGTGGGTTTGATTTTTGATTTTGTTGCAACGCGCGCGCTTGAAGTATTCTAATGGCGTGCGGTTCGATTTGATTTTAATGAGTAGTTGGCTTTCATACTTTCAAAGCGTAAAGCTTAAATTGTAAATTGTAAATACAAAGTTAAGGATTAAAGCTCACGCGAGTGAGCAAGTCTCACGTTTGGTTTGCTGTTGGTTGCGATGAGTGATGAAACGCCGACGAAAATAATTTTCGGGCCAATTAATCACCGCGTTCACCACCAATAGTGCGTGTAACGTTTTCAATTCGATTTTAATCAGTGTTGTGATGCAGCGGTAATTTATGGTTACAAAACTAGACAAAATAAGATTTTTTTTTAAATATTAAGATTTAAATTGAGTTTTTTGAGTTAGAATTTCCAAAAAAATCAATTTTTTATTGTATTTTCCTAATGAACATCTATTTAAGAATACTCACAAAAAATTTCATATCGTTCTTGTGAATATTTTCGAAGCTACAAGCAAATTTAACCCAAGATATATAACAAGTAAAGTGCATTCCAAACTTCAAACGCGTTTTTCTCAGAATGGTGGTTTCAAAGTCGGTGACCAACATTACTCGAACACGGCTACACCGATTAGTATCAAATTTTAACACGAGCTTCTTGAATATCTTTTTTAGTATTTAATCAAATATTTTTTCTCTCCGATAAATATTTTTGTTTTTATAAACAATTTAAGGTCAAAATTTCGGTGAAAAATCGATTTTTTTCTATAAGAAGCCTCCATTTTGTCAAGAAAATTTTATTTTGCTTATTCATTCAATTATTTATTAGATTAAACATTACTTTAACGAAATCTGTTTAGTTTTTAAATATCAGATGAACCAGTTCAGAGATATAGTGTTCACCGCAAAACGTCTTTTTTGGGTAAGATCTCCAGGAGATCAGCTGAAGCTCTTTTCCAAATAAATATTTTTACTAGTACAAAATCTTAAAATATAGACATTTTTGGATCAATAATTCAAAAGTGTTCTCAGAAAAAAATCTGGAAAATTCACTATATTTCGGCCTTCCTTAATAATTTTAGTATAAACCAGCCGTTTTGCGCGACAATTGCACTTTTGTAAAACTCGCGCCACGTGCGGCCGTGACGTCGTACCGCCTCCGTTCAAGTGCGTGTGTCTCGACAATGAGACACGCTACACGCTCCACTTTGTCGCATTCCTCCAACGGCCCCCGTTAAAGAGTTATTTCACTTTTTGTGTTTTTTCTTCTTTGTCCCATTGCACCGCCCCCAGACCACCTTCCTTCCGCCAAAATTTCACCACTCAATTCTGCACCATTCTGCACAATCGCCTTAAATCGTTCACATCAGCTTACTAAAATAGTATATAGAGAAGGACTTGTTATATTTTTTTGGTAAAACTATCAACAGTTCGAAGATAAACATTTATTCGAGGTTATAATTTACATTTTATTTATTTTACTTAAACTTGTACAATTTAGGATAAAACTTATTATAGAAAAATTAACTTTAGATCATTCCCAACAAATTTTGTTATAATATTTTTTTCACTTTTTTTATTAAAATTGTCAATATGTTGAAGTTAAATATTTGTTTTGAGATTCTTGTTAACTTTGTATAAACTGCCATAAACCTTTCTAATGCAATTTTTTTTTATCAAATTGTCAAATTTTTAAAGTTAAATTTAATTTCTCGTTGTTTTACTTTTACGTTGTTTTATTAGGAACAAAATAATCAAAATAAATTACGGATTATAGTAATATTTTCAGGATTATGACAGTTTAAACGCTATTTCGTAGATAGTTATACGACTATATCCATATTTGTTTGGGCTTAAAACATTTCCAACCATTTAATCGTTAAAATTGTCGTTAAAGCTTGTTAACAAGTCGCTTCCGTTGAAAATTACGTAAGCTAAATTCCAATTAAATGAATTTTAAATCTAAATTTTTTTTTAAATTAATTAAATTGTCAACCTAAGAGTAAAATAAAATATTCATAGAAATATAATAAATTAAAATTTATATCACGTTAAAATTCACAAAAAAAAAATTTACATAACTATGCAAATTTTCCTTTCAATTCGACGACGCGTTTGTCAAACAAATGATTCTAGTTTTTGCAATCAGAACAAACCATGTAATCAATAAAATTAAGTGATTCCTAACACGATTTGCTTAGAACTGAAACTATAAAACTTAAAATTCAGCGTTGAAAATTTTACGCAATGCTACAAATTCCTAACAATTTATTTAATGAAAGAGGAGTTTAATGCCCTTAAAATTTTGTCACACAGCGTCACTTCATTTATTTTTTTATATAGTTTTTTTTTTGGTTTCGATTGTAATCTTTTTTCCATCGGTTCAAGTCGTGATCTTAAAATGGATGCACGGCAAAAGTCGAGTCGAGTTTGTATTATGTTGTCTTGTCACGCATCATTATAGCACACAATGAATTTTCTTTCGGATTTTTTGAACTCTTCGCTAACGATTATTGATGAATTTGTGTTGTGAGTACTTTCGTGCCGCTAAGTGGCTATATCAATAGCCCAATACCAATATAATTTCGGCGTAGCTACCGACGCACAAAGCACACATTGTCGACCATCAACGGCGGTTTGGACAAATTCGAAATGCGATCGCGACCGCGACCGTTACGTCGTTATACAGCCAAGAAACGGCGGGCGCCCGAACAAATTTACCTTAAACCTATGCAAATGAAATTTTATTGAACTCTACCGCACCACACGACACCTGTATACTTTTTACTGTAAATATTTATTTAAAGTATAAAAGCGCAATGAGTTAAACTTTAACTTTGTCGTGTAAAATTCAAAAAAAAACTTTTTGCTAAAATTACAGCAAAATTATTTGGGGTTATAACTTTTTAGGTAAATTCATTGTGATTTTTTTAGGTTATAAGTAACATGTAACAACATTTTAAGTTTAATCTTCAAAAAAAAAGTTTAACCTTCAAATTTGATAGTTCTATTATTACAAGTTTCAATAGAAGTCTTTTCTGTCTACACATAAGTTTCCAATAACAACTTAATGCTAACCTCAAAAAATGTTCACTTTTAAAGTTTTGACGTTTTTCACATGATTATTGACATTTCGGTTAATGGTTATCATCTGTGATTTATCATAAAATTGGTAATGATTTCCCTGCACCCTATGCCTGCACCATTTTATGTAAAACCAGGACTGTGTTCGAAAAGGCTGGGTGATCGTGATATTGTGACACTTTGTCACCCAAGTGGTGTTCGAAAACTCTGGGTGATAATCACTCTGGGTGACACACTACGTTTTCGAACGCAGACGATTATCGCATTGGGTCACCCAACATCACCCCGCTCGGGTAGCGACGTGAGAAATCACACTTTTAACCCCACCTCTCAAATTTTAAGTTTTTGCCTGCCCGAGCTCGAGTAAGCGCCCTCTACGTTTAATTTTCATAGTTTCGCCCAGTTTCGCCAACCAATCAGAACTTGATTCTGGTTGAAATCTGGTTGAAATCACTCTGGAGTGTTCGAAAACGCCGGGTAATGTGATGTGACGTCACATCACCATCACCCAAGTGTCGCCCAACGTTTTCGAACATAGCCCAGTGTAAAACTAACAAATACTAAATTTTAAACTTAAAAATGTTGATATTTCTACCGTAACTATTGGAATTTATATCTCTAATATGTTTATTCCATAAATAAAATAAATAAATAAAAAAAATTCTTTAAACAAGCCAGTTCGAATCAAATAATTAAAAACTTAATTTTAACATTAAAAAAAATTGTCTTCAGCAACATTTTGACATTTGTAATAAAAAAATTAAAAAATCCAGAATACAACTTACGATAATTATCTTTTTTCTCTCCTAGTTTCAAATAAAAACTTAAAACAACTTAAAACTTGTTTGTTTTATAAAAAAAAACTTTACACTAATTAAACCAAAATTTACCAGAACTCTTAATACACATAATCATAAGACGTAACGGAAACAACGTGTTAACAAGTTTGAATCAAACATAACAATAATTAACGATTAAAATGTTGAGAATATTATAATCCAATGTAAATACTTGATAATAAAACATGTGCAAACAATGTTCCAGTGCCTACAGTGTCATTAATTCATCAGATAAATGCAAAAAACGATCGTAACTTTACACCTCGCATCTATCGATGTGGCGTCGTATTATTGCACGTAAATAATCATCAAACGTACGGGACATTCACATTTTGCATATGCGTTTACGTTGACGATTAACTTTAAGGTTGCATTGCTTGCAATGCACTTCAATCATTTGTATGCAAAATACGAACAATAAAAATGAATGAGACAAGTTTACGCGTCTTCACGTTTATGTATTTTGGTGTAGAATACCACAACACTAAACACTCAAACAGTAAATAGTATTTAAATTAAATTAACTCAGTCTTTTGAGTTTTTTCAACGAAAAAACTAATTACCAAACTAATTGGATAAGTAACTTACAAAGACACAAAAAATTGACAAAAACACGAGAGAAAAACTTTAAAAAACAAAGAAGAAAATTACTTCTGGTAACAATTCCAGGAACATTTCATGTTCAATTTGTTTTTTGTTTTTTTTATTTGAAACAAAAACGCAATAAAAAGAAAGCTTTGCTACTTAGGATCTTCAACGTTGCAACAAAGAATGGTTGTTGTTAAATAAGGATAAACGTGTTAATATGAAAGTTTAACTTCAACTTGAACTTGATCTTAGGTTTATTTTTTTAGGCAGTTTGTTTTATTTAGTTTGACTCACCTTTAAAACAGTACACTTTATCCGCTTCGACATTTTATTTGTTTTTAGTAACGCGCACTTTGAGAGTTTAAAAAAATGTATTTTTGATTTAATTTGTGCTGCAACGTCTTTGAGTCCTCAGTGTCTTCTTCGCAAGCACTGTCCGCGCACTGAGAACTGATTACAACCGCGAAGCCTTTTTAACACGTTTACGCGTCTTCGTCGTCTTCTTCGCCTTCGCGCGTTTGTATTCACGTCCACGATCTACGCATCATTGGCTCACAGTAGGCTAGAGAACATTTTAAAATACAAAAATTACAAAATAAAACATTTAATAAAAGTAATATATAAGAGACATATTTGTTTATTATAAAACTTATATTAATTGCTAAAATTTTCTTTTACAAACTTTTAATGTGATTTTAAAAAAGACTGGTGATTCTAGCAACAATTCATAACCTAACATTATTCAACAAATTTAGAATTTATTTGCAACTTTATTTGCCAAACCCCTTAAAACCACTTTAGAATTTTCATAAAATCAAATTATTTTGTTAAAATTAAATGTTTTAAAATGATCAAACAAATAACTCACATAATTTGCGCTATTTGGTTAAAACTCAATATATTACAAAACGTATTTCTATAACAGATTAAAATAAATACAGAAGCTCTTTGTTCGGCAGGTGAATCCTGATAAGAAAAACACGCCATCGCAAAAACGTTACACCGCCGCCATTTTGATATTAATCGCATCAAAAAAATTATTGTAATTAGTCTTTAAGATGTATAATAAAATCACGGTAAAATGGTTTCGTTTTATCGTGTAATATCTCTGCAAAAAAATCTTAAAATCCTTTTTTGGCCCCTAAATTGACGAAACCTGTAAGTAAACGAAAAAAAACTAACCTACTGTGAAACACTTCACTCTCTATAATCAGTCTAGCCCTCTTCTTTTCTTTAGCTTTTCCGCTTGATTTAGTTTTCTAACCCAACAAGTACTTTGTATAGTGTGTATACTTTGTATACAAGCCAAGTACTCGAGCTTAAAGTTACTTACCAAACTCATTACTCATACAGGTATTTCATTGTGTAAGCGTTTACAGTAACAAACTCAGTGACTTGTGTGCGACAGCAAAGAAATTTGAATTCTTACACAACGAAGCAACCAACCAACAAACCGATGATTGAATATTATTTAACGCCTTCAATTTCAGGAATCCCAGCATCAAGCATTTAAATTATATACGCGCGTGTTGAATGCGCAAAGCTCGACGAAAATAAGACAAAACAAACACGTCAAAAGTATCAAACACGAGTAGTCGTTAAAGCATCGCCTTGAAACTGACCGGCGAAGACGCACACTGGATTAAAATGGATTTACGTCGGTTACCTGTCTTGTACGTCGCTCATCATGGATCTTACTTTTATACTTCTTTACACATTCATTTCAACTA
>JARJDS010020536.1:0-10178 GCA_030264155.1 Atheta pasadenae | reverse complement strand
TTTAACTATAAAAGAAAATTTAGAACAGGAAAATTGGTTAATAAGACGAGAAGATATACGCAATTTTCCATGACGAGTTTTCAAAAAAACGCAAAATTAGTCAACTTTGACAGCCAAAAAAAATACTTCGGGGATGATTTATGGATTAAACTTGGTCATAGGTTAAAAAGAAACTATTTAACTACAAAAGAAAATTTAGAACAGGAAAATTGGTTAATAAGACGAGAAGATATACGCAATTTTCCATGACAAGTTTTCAAAAAAACAAACAACATACACAAAATCAATGAACTTTTGAGACTAAAATAAAATACTGTGGGGATTATTTATCAATTAAATTTGAACATACCTTAAAGAACATGTCTTTAAATACAATAGAAAAATACGCAAAGAAAAATTGCATGAAAGAAAAAGAAGATATTACCAATTTTCAAACGCGTGGGATATACCATTGAAACTAAACTAAATTGGTAAAATTATTATTAGTAAATTTAAAACTGAATGATTTATTACAATCTTTTAAAGTTTAATTTATGATGTTTCAGGTGACTTATCATCGTTTTAAGTCGTTGTTGCCTTGAGGACATTAATCGTAATTGATTTAAATGGTATTATAACGAACGTAAATTCAATTTGAATTCTTAACTTCTTATAAGAGTTTCCTCCAACTCGTAATTCATCTTTCATCTTAACTGATACAGTGAGCCGTAATTTTCTATAATTCATTGACAGCTGGAATTGGTTAATGAGCGTTAAATAAAATTTAAATCTCTGAAGTCTACCGAAAGCAACGTCGCGCGACCACAACAGAATTCTGTCTCTCACAACTCCAATAAAAAAAAAAGACTTAAAAAGCAACATAACCACAAAATAAAAATACATACACTTTCGATACCTATCACAAGAATCACAACTGAGAATAAAAATTGAAGAAAACGAACAGCTTGATGCATAAATAAAAAGTAATGCGACGAGTGTGAGCGCAGAGGGTAAATAATGTTATTAAGTGCGGACACCCAGCGGACGAACACGCAAATGTCCGCGTTATGGCATTATGTGTAGGCACCGAAAAGCCATTACATCAAATAATGTCGTGTAATGATAAGACGGAACATTGTTTTTAATGAACGCAATGCGTATAATCGTTCGGCCGTTTGAATTTTATTTGCATTCGCTTCGTTATTATTATTATTATTATTATTATGACCATTACACACATCTCTTGTGGATGGTGAATGTTTCAGGCGACTTGAGACTAAAACCTAAGAGACAAATGTTCGGCGAGATGCATGTGGGCTCGTGTTATCCGAGGCTGAAATCGTGTTTCGCAGTTTTCGCGATTCATAAACACAATTAGCTGTTGCGGAGGACTTGGGGAGGAATTTTCGTTGAGAAAAAACGAAATAACTATCTTGGGCTATGAAGAGGCCAAGCGATTGAGTGGATGGCTCAAGAATGTCATTGCAATAACCATTGGTTTATGGTTATGTGTGCACAAATTACATATTTGTCGAATTAATCGAGTAATAAGTTAAAAGAATGCATTGAAAAGTTGAAATTTAACGATTGAGTTTGATAAGGTATGAAAGAACAACTCTTAAGTTATAAAATGAAAATTTGACCACCAAGATGAAGTGATATTTAAAGAAGATATTCACAATTACCTATGACGTGTTTAAAAAACATGTAATTTATGTAAAAGAACAGTGTGTTGCCTATATTTAGACATACTAAATTATGTTACCATTATCTAAAATCTTTAATCTCATTATTTAAAGCTGTTGTCGTAGCTTATTCTTAGAATGAAACAAAATGGTGGTTTCATTGTTAAACCTTAACTCTAAACGCAGCATATCGTCGCAATCTCTAAACGTCGGCAATTTATCAAAAATTTCGACCAATTACCTCGTTCCAGGAAGACTCTGTCTAAGAAAATCGATCATTTGCCATGCGCTCGCACTTAACCACAATCAAGCCGCCATATTAGATTCTCCACGGCGCGTTGAAACACAGTGAAACTTAATGCAACAATCAAAATACTGCAACGATGAGGCGATGATAGTGAAAGGAGATGCGAGAAAACACGTTGCGTTGGCTCGACGCCAAAAGCACACAAGAATGATTGCGTCATTGCAGTGGCCTAGGTCTGGAGCGCCATATATGGCCGAGCCATGCCACAACTCGGTCATTGCGAACTAAGAAGTATAGCAAACAGCCCAAGACACCAACGCTGACTCATCACCTTGTTGCGTTGCATATCACTGCAATGCACTGGATTTTGTTGCTCCCCGAAAAAGAATTAAACAAAATAGATAGCCAAGACTGGTGGTGATGTGGCGTCCGGCTGGTTGGGGCCCGCCACCTCCGTCAATTAATTAATTTACACGCAACACCCACACACGCGCTGGACATGCTTTTGCACTTTACTACTCGTCTTTTTCCACCATCCCAACTTTCAACCAACATCACTCTACTCCGAACAAATCACACACTAAACTCCTAAAAGTATGCAACACATTTAACACAACATGCAATAATACTTGTATGTTGGGTAGTCTATAATTAAAATTTTTAACTTCCATTAAAACTTCAGTTTGTTACTGATCACACTGTGAATATACATGTGAATATTTTTAATTGATGCCAAACCACAACGGAGATAAATGACTAATGTGCATGTTCGGCGCATTCGATTTATTTATTATGCGAACGCTGACTAATTATGCTAAATATTAGCAACGTCGCTGGCAAATAAAAGAGATTTCAATCAGTTTTATTATCGCTGATTATTATTGTTGGAAGGAAAGAAAGAAAGGCGAATAAACGACGGGAACACACACGCGCGCCGCGATTATTATTTTCCTACCGGTTGCGTGCGCGGACAATTAAGATGGCGGCCGGGAGGCGCAACTTTTGAAACATCTCTAATTGCGACAGACATTATTCCAACTTCATTCGTAATATTCATAACATAATACGGATAATACACATCATTTATAAACATCGGAATGTTGTTGGTTGGCATGCTAGAAATTACGAAACTCTTACTTTTCTAACGAAATAACTAAACTAAAAGTAAAAAGCCGTCTATAACTCACGTTTCACTTGATTATTATTCATTCTTAACTTCTTTCTTTTTATATTCACTGATTCCCGGACTCTTGAGGATGTGCAAGAACATTAAATCTAATTTCAAGTTTTTCTTTTGCGGCCGAATCGCGGCTTTAATGAAAAGAACGTTTAGCCGCATGCGCAATAAATTAAGTCGCCGTGTGTGTTATATAACGGCTGGCATTTAGCGTCTTCTCACAGCCATGAAAATTAAGATAATCTCGAAATATATTGCAATTATAATTTAGTTCTCAAAGTTTTCTCATATCGTCGGTAACAGCCACGACAATGCCACCGAGAAGCGTAAAGACATGCTATGGCAATCTTAGATTTTTTTTCTTTTACAAAAAAAATCATAAAACTCATGCAGTTCTTGTGTTTGGTTTGTTTTATGCAGACAGCAGTAGTAATCTACGCTTGGAATACAAATGGAATTATGTTGGTTTAATGAATTCGTGTAATTGTTTCGTTATTAATCTAACAATGGAAGACATAAAGTACATTTTAATTAAAAGATCTACTGATATCATTAAATGCTTCATGTGTATGTAATAGAAATTATTACACATACGCGTAAATTATTACGAATGCATGGATTTTTTGCAAGTTATGTAAAAAGTTAATGTAGGCAACACACACTACACACAAGATTAGTTTGTTCTTGTAAAACATAAGAAAATGATTAAACTTTAGAAGATTTACTGAATAAATTTACCTTAATGCCAGTTCGTTGCAATGAAACACGAAATCACAAACTTTCGGATGCAGCACATAAATACGATTTGGTCGCTAATTAATACAACATGTGGTTTTTGTACGACGTATTCGACTTGTTCGCCGGTGACCTTGACGCGATTGTTGATCACAACACGTGCATGGAATTCGCTCGCGAACTCGCGCTCTGGTCGCGCGTTTATGAAGCGTAAATATCAAGGGCGGTGAGAAAACAAACACAGACAGCCGCAAACAGGAAGGAAGCGTTGCACGTGCAGAAAAATGTCGCAGTAACTCAAGCACGACTTTGAATCAAATCGGGAAATCATCCAGAACTTGCACTAGTTTGAAGTAACTAACAAAAGTTTTAATGTTTCACTGTGTTCCACTCAGTTTCACTAAAGAAACAGTAGTATATGATCTTACAAATGAGATCATATAGATAAAACAATATATATGGCATGGATCAATCAAATTACTTCACAAAACAGTAAATCAGGTCAATAGATGATTAAATTTACACATATTTAAATCAACTTATAGTTGTGTCGAGTATTGACTGATGAAAAATAAAAACAACAAAAATTCAACACCGAAGGCCGCCATTACGCAAGTGATACACGCCATATGGTGTCGATTGACACTTGTCAAGCGAAACAAATAACAAATACATCGTGTCATTACCGAAATAACCAACAAACAAAAAACAAAGAAACCAACAAAGGTTGTTGTTATTCTTTAGTTGTTTTTAAAGTTTGGAAACTAAAAAAAAAAGATTATACCAAAAGTTATAGACCTTTTCATCTATATTTTATCTTAGTAAATTTTTCATAGAGGGCGCCACGTATACTAAAACTTCAAAACTAGTCGATTTTAATTATTTTAACGTTAATTTTGTGTTTTTATTGCATTCCTACTCGTTTGACAACAATTGCAAAAAAACTTAAGTCGTAAACTTCAAAAATAAGATCATATCTAAATGTCATACGTCTAAAAAACACGACACGTCCATAACATTTCGCAGATTTTGCAGATTTTGTAAATTTCACGAATGACCTAACTTCTCCGAAATCAGAAATCAAAAGTTCACTCACCGTATTTGACGGAGGACCATTGCTGCCACGAAACTTAGACTCTCCTCCTTTGTATTCAGTGTACCTTGCCCTCAAACTCTCCTCACGCACCATCCCAGCTTGTTTTTCTTTCTTCTTCTTACTGCTGGTAAACAATTGTTTCACCTAAACAACCAAAAAAAAACAATCAAACCTTGAACCTTTATACAAAAAAAAACAAAAAGAAACAAACCTTCTCTAAATTACTCTTCTTCTCTGGTTTGGGTGGTTTCTTATCAATTTTCTTGACATTCCTCCGTTCAATTTTATCAATCCTCGGATCAAAATGTGACCCATCATCGATACTTCTCTCCCTCGGCGCGTAATCATGTTTATATTTTCTGTACTCCATCGTTTCCAAATTCCGATATTCATCGTCCTTAGCATATCCACGATCGGAATCATACCCACGCCGATTACGTCTCGCAAAATTATCTTCAGTGTGTTGACGTTCCGAAGCAATCAACAACGAACTAGCAAAACCCTCATCTTCACTCTCATTGGAACACTCTCCACGTTTTCTTCTTTCTCCCGAATCTCTTCGGAAATCATTCTCGATGCCGGAATCACCAAACTTATCCTTGCGTTCAATCTCACCGCGTTTTAACGAATCATGATAACTGTCATGGAAACGCCGATGATCGTCGTAATTGTACGAGCGCATATTCATATGAATTTCCGGATTAGACTTATAAAAATTCCGGTCTTTAACCAAAGCCTTCTGATGGTATTTCTGGGATGTGCGATGACTAGTTTCAAAGTGTCGATTTTCAGGACTGGAACGATAATCACTCGCTTGAGAATCAAAACTTTTCGGTTGTTCGTTGGTATCAAATCCATAGCGATAAGTCTTATACTGTTTACTATCAACTTTATCCACCACTGTATGTTTATCTCTTCCAGGAACAGGGCTGGGGCTTGCGGATCCACTATGATTATTAAAATTATATCCCTGTTTTGGTAAATATTCCGGTGATGTCCGTTTCTCAGCACCTCCAAACCGTCGTGTAATACGAGATTCCAATAAATCTCTTCGTGCACTTAAATCTTTACGTCCACCCCCAATAACTGGACCATTATTGCCAATAAACTTACTCCCATCGAACGTTTCAGTTAAACTTTCTCGACGTTTCGCGTCCATACCATCACCTCTACCCCGAGATGATGAATCAATAAAGATCCCTTGATCCAGTTTACTACTAGTGAACTTACTATCATAATGATACCCATTGTATCCATTTGATTGAAATTTAGGAGTGATGGGATGTTCTTCCAAACGATGATTCTCATCATTGTAATAATCAGTTTTGTATTTCGTCTCACCAAAATGTGTAGGTCCTTTTAAGTTTTCTTCATAACCTAACCCTTCATCTGAATCCGAATGTGGTAGGTGTTTTTTGCCAGTGTACGCAGTATGCACCGTTTGTTTTCCATTGGTACCATTCGTACCATTAGTACAAACAACTTGGGCGTAGATGATGGGACTAGTCGGGCTTGTTGGGCTGCGTTCCGGTGACAAACCACGCGTGTACGAAAACGGTTGGTTGTTATTATGCTGCACTGATACGTTCGGTGTGATCATGATGTTGGTTTTGGGTGGAGGCGAAGAACTCTCATAGCTTAGTTTCTTCACTAAAGTATCCACAGTGCGACCACGCGTCAGCGGTAGTCTTTCAACTGGTTGCTGACTACTGTGAATCATTTTTTCGTCAACTTTAGAATTATTCTGAATATTATCAATCGCGTTTTGAACGATAAAATTACCAGGTAACGGCGGAGGAGGTGGAATATACTTGGGTAATTCTTCTTTGTGATGTTTATCACTAACTATTAGTTTTCCTACTTGATGGACATCAGTTTTCTTTTTTTTCTTCCCGGTTTTGATGGCAGTTGTAATAGATTTTAATTTTTTACCAATAACTGTAGATAAATTCAAATCTTTCGCGTTGTTTGTGTTGCCTATCTTTGTGGCCTTGTCAACATCAATAACAACCACTTGGTTTTTGTTGATTTTGTCTTGATTTTTCGAGTGCACAACACCCGACGACGTTGACCGATCGCGAATGACTGAAAGCTGCGCAGGTTTCTTCCTTCTTGCTGGCGCTCGCGCGTCGTTATCTACATTTTTATCATTCTCCTTGGTGCTCTCCGTGGTGCTCGCTCTCAACGTAGGCGTGAAGTAGTCCTCGCGTTGCGTAACTTCTATAATTGGTGACAGCTGCTTCTTGTGGTGGAGCTTCAATAGTACAGACGCGTCCTCGCCTTCGCCGGCAGCATCTTTACTTCGTTTACCAGCACCAGCAGCGTCACTCACTGAACGCCTTAAAGATGATTTTTTAGGTTTAGGGGGATGCTGCAGCGTAGCAAAAGTCCTCGGTGGTTTTTTAGGTGGCACAACCAAATCCGCACTGTTTCTTCTTCGACTTCTACGATCCAAACTACTGGAATATTCTGGCGTTACTTTCAATTTCCTCCTTGCTGGTAAAGTGTGAAACTTTTCAGGATAAGAACCTGGAATGAAAGAAAAACAAAAAAATTAATTTCTTAGTTAATATTTTATCTGGTGATTGTTAGTAGTTGATAGATAGTAACAAACACTTCTTCGCGTTGTGTTGCGCGTCGGGAATTTCACTCTTGACTCGTCCAGACGCGAATATATATGATCTGTCAGTGGAATTTCGCGTTGAGAAGAAAAATGTGCTCGAGACGAACCGACGTACAAAAATCGCAAACATGGTCCCAGTCCGTTACAGCGCCGCCATTACAAAATGATAAATTATGATCATTGCGCGCGGCGTCATTTTTTATTCTTAACTCTTCGCTTGAGAAGAAGCACCATTCGCGCTTTGTTTCTTTCTCGCTACGAATGCACCAGTGTGGAAGCCCGTCATAATAGATCAACAATAATAAAATATTATCGAGAGCGTGTCGGCCATTCATGAATAAATATAACATCGCATGAATGACTGACTAATGCAAGGCCCGCAAGGTTGTGCGTGCGTCCATCTACTTCTTGCACTTGTTGTCCATTTCATCTATTTCGTCCACCACTACCACACCACTTCGTTTCACACAGCACATAGTTAATAAGCAGTTATTAAACTTACAAGATGTTAATCGTCATTTTAATTTCACGTTGAAAAAAAGACGCGCACGCAATTAGTATCGCACTTGTGTACAAGTTCACTTAAATTACTGTTATCGGTGATTTATGATCTAATGTATGTCGCATTGTAATTATATTGGAAATCAAGCAAGCGAACAAGCCAGAACGCAAGCAAACGCGTCGTGATGTTTTTTGTTTTGTTTTGTTCAGTAGGCTGCGATTTTATTATACTCGTACACATTGTTATCGTTTGTGTTTTGTTTTTCGTCGCAATCTAGATACCCATGATAGAAATAACAAATGAATCAACGTAACATAACAAGTTCATTTTTAGTTTTTGATGTTTGGTGTTAGTCGAGTCGAAAAATATGAC
The DNA here is from genome assembly GCA_030264155.1 of Atheta pasadenae. NCBI lineage: Eukaryota > Metazoa > Arthropoda > Insecta > Coleoptera > Staphylinidae > Atheta > Atheta pasadenae. The sequence goes on along the minus strand of JARJDS010020536.1, from coordinate 1,762 downwards.
ACAACGTACAAAGATTCAGACAGTCCGAGTAAGTACGCAAATAATTAACATAATTTACAACGCACATAAATTACACAAACGTGCAGATTGCAGACGTAAACAACAATTAAGTAAAATTAAGTTTAAAGTTGTTAACATTTTGACATACGAGCACATTTTAAACGGTGTGGTCATTGTTGACGCGTGAATGCGGATTTCTTAGAAGACAAACACGTTTGGAGTTTCAATTATTCCACCCACGCTATAAATCAGTGACGTTACTACCAACGCCGATGACAATTTAATCGATTCATAACCTAACACACAATAAAAAACAGTTATGTTCGTTTGGTGGATTAATAATTAGAAAATTCATCGCCAATCGCAAAAACAAAATTTTATGCTACAAGTGTTACTGGTGTTTATTTGTGGTAAGGTTGAAAGCATGAATGAGTCGTTCTTCGTGTGGATTGTAGGTTGTAGGCGATCGTTTTATGGCTCGAGTCGCGCAAACCCCAAATGGACATGGAGCGCGAGACTTCTTACTCACATATCCAACAACACATAGTCCGGTCCTGTGTGGGCGAGTGGCAAATGACAGCACGGCTAAATATTTACAATTTTACACCCAGCACAATAGTGGACATCTTTTGTTCGATGTTATTAATACAGCATTTTAATATCGTAGCATCATCATCGCGGTATCGCGAACTTCCTACGCGCGCGCGTCTCATTATTTCGCTGTTGTTATTACATGCAAATATTAGCGATACAAATTGGCCGAGACCTAACGGTGTTGTTGTTGTTGGGGAAAATCTGTTTAATCTGATAAGCGAGCATGAGGAAATTTGTTCGCCCTCGGATGAGCGTTTATTATTGTGATGGAAAAGTAAATCGATCTCTTCCTCGTTCGCGTTTTGCGGCGGCGTGTGCTTTATTGGCACGTATCGGCACGGATGGGTGGATTATAATCCGCCATCGTCGATTGCGAGTTGCAATTTGTGGCGATGCATTATCTTAATGTGCGCCGCAAACGATCGGCATAATTTAATAAAGCCATTTCAATCACAGACGCAGTTGAGGATGTGCCTATATTTGCGTATCGCATTACAATAATTTGCGTTTTCTAAGTAGGCGCAAAGTGCATGTTTTATTGGCGATGAAGGAAATATTTACTTAGATACTTAGATATTAAGATGCGCAGATACAGATTTTCTCATGAGAACATTATGCAAGAGCATTGTTACTGTAGGCAACTTATAATACACGTTATGTTATTTTTATTGAGTATGAACATGTTTTTTTACACAAAACTATTAAAAACTGCGACTTTTAATTAGAATATCAAAAAATGTTCTTAACAAAGTTATTCCTAATAATATAACCTACAAATAATCTTAGTAACATTTTTTGATACAACACACCAGTTTCGTTAAAATCGCCAAAATGTTTACGCCAACAATTTATGGTAGCGATTAATTTTTAAAATTAAATTTTATATTAAAAACTTAAAACCAATAATTTATTATATTTCATTACGTCAAATCAAATCAATTTAGTCTTGTAATAAATCATTAATCACTAATTATGTTAAAGCCAACCAGAAAAAAAATCAAACGTAATAACTAAGTAATTAATCCAATCAGTGAAAATCCTGTTAATGCCAACACACATGGTTTACTCGGTAAGTAACTACGAGGTGTTAAATAATGAGTAAAATTAGTTCAAGGTGTTCACTTTAGGAATTTTATTCTCGCCCGACGTCTAAGCCTGTGTCAAATCA
>JARJDS010020518.1:0-15108 GCA_030264155.1 Atheta pasadenae | reverse complement strand
TGCTGGCTTTTTCATGCATATTTAATTAATTCGCTGAATTTCGAAGAATTATAAAACGAAAATTGAAAGTGATTGTGGATCAAGTAGGCCAATAAAATTGGTTAGTTATTAGTTAGAGGTTTGATACCTAGATATCTATCATATCATCTAGGGTCGATTTGTTTGTGTTATGTTGTTATCGGCAATCGGTGAGAACCGATTGAATGTTTAAAATTTCAAGAGACTTTTGTCGTTTTTATATTTCCTACTTGTGTGTGTACTGTACACATTATCGTGTTGACTATTGTAGATTTGTGGGAAACTAGAAGTAAGTGGATTAAATAAAAGTCGCATTTGAAAGTTTTGTCACGTTGGCGCGATGCTTTTTACTGTGGTTCTCCATGTTTAAACAGGTATATATGATTCAAAAGCAATAGAAATGGTAATGGGGAAATGGAAAGAGGTAACAACGTAGAGAATCCTGGCGCGGCTCTGCACGTCCGATGAATACAAAAGATCAGGAAAACAACGCGATGTGGAAAAATAATAAGTTATAGGGAAAAAGCGCCGCTATGGAGGTGCAGCAGCTGCGCCAACTGCAGATAATACAATAAATATTCTTTTTGCCATTTCGAATTGTTCCACCAACAAGTATAGTATCCGCATTCCATCCATCAACGTAGGGCAAATAAGGGCACAATTCGTGTTATACATTTGTCATCTTTTCTATGTAAAATCTCCACCGCACGCCGTACACAATTCTTGTTAGTTCATAGAACTCATTCAGTACGACCGCATGCGCAACATTATTCCAAAGATGTCCCGGAATGAATGCGTTTTATGCCTTTTTAAAGGGCTTCCTTTTTTCCTCCGGGTTCTGCTGCAATGCGACAGTGGCCTCTTCAAAAGTTGGCTTGTTCCGCACCCTACTTCTACGATGGATGAATGAATTTTTGCTATTCAGCGTTTTGTGTGTGGCATTCATTGAAATTGCCATTGGGGCGTTACGAAAATTTAGGAATATTTCAAATATGATCTTCGAACACACAAACAATATATAAATCTTGTTTAGTTGTTTGGTTTTTGGAAGTAATAACCGTAATAAGCGTAAAGCAATGAATACTAATCACTAAGCATTTTTTTATCATGTTATCTCATTAGCACTAAATCGTAGCATTACGTGGTAAGTGTCACAAGATTTTCGGAGTGTGAAGATTTCGTAACAAGTGCGTAGAGCGTCGCGGTGCGTGCCAGGCCGGTTAGCAAGGCGGAAATTGAGCGTGTATCACTCGACGGCAATGATTTTAAAATCGCGCTTGGCGTAGCATAGTTTAACATATAACATAGCAGCTATGGCTCATAGTAGTTGTAGACACGGCAAACGAACTCTCGCCTAGCCTCTCGTCGCAAGTCTCGTTCTGATTAAAGTGCGTAGACGTGTTCGGCGCGGTTTTTGCCGCGAATGTCGTATTGGATCGCAAATCCACGCTGGTTAGCTACTACGAAGTTCACAGTTGTAATGGTTCGAGTCGCTAGGCGCTTTTTTATAATATGTCAAGGCCGGGCGTGCGGCCGAAGTACACGTGTTTCGCATATCGCGCGCTTCCTACTGCGTTCCGAACTATACATGACATGTGCGTCGTGCTGCTGCTGCCCCCGCGTAATTCGTACGCACACCTAGACCACATGTTTGATTACAGATATGCGTATCTATCAGAATTTATTTAGTATTATTTTAAATCAATTAAAATCAATTAAAATCAAATTTTATTTGTTTTATTGAGTTTATTGTCATCTAGGAATTGATTGTTTGCAGTCAATTGATAACGCGTAGTTTACTGTAGTTTGGCACACTAGGTGGAAATCGCGCAGAGAGAGCGTCGGAGTCGAGAGAGGATAATGGCACTTAGTGTAGGCTAGACGCTCGATGACGGAGGTCAATTCCCGCCGCAACTGGCGGTGGCGTCGTCGACGGCGGCACGAAAAGGCACTGCGGCGTCGTTGCTCGTATATTTAGCGACGCGACGACTAGATTATACGCGTGTCTCACCGCGCTGCGCACACCCACATATTTGGCATTGCAACGTGAAGCTTTGATTATACGCGAATGGCGCTTGAAAGGAAAGCGAAAATCGAAAAAAATTAACATGCTCACGACGTTAGTTTCCTAATCTTTTAACCTAATCTTTCTACTAATTATACATCATGCGTGTTTTATTTAGCACCTTCCGAACGCTTAAAAAATTGCGGGTGGATCAAACTATAATTTAAAAATAACGTTTTTTACGACGGGATACAATCGACGCACGTTCGAATATTTTAATTAAGCACACGACTCGAAACGTCTTTAAAATACCGGAGCAAAAATCGTCTATAAATAAAGTTCGGATAGACACAGAGCAAGTTGAATCTTAGAAGTTGGTAGTGGTGTTAGACACTAGTCTCAGAGCCCAGTTAGCAATGCTGGGCCGTTTTCGCTTCCACATTCCTATGCGGTCGATCTTAAACGCAACGACACACGCGCGTCCCGCGACCATTCGACGCGGTCACAATGCTAAACATGTGACCGATAACATCGTCTCGCGGCATGCCACGTACACCTTACCTTAATCCCACTATTGCCACATTGTTCCAGCGATTTAATGCGCGCTTACGAAATTTCATTCACAACTGTAACATCCGGCGTGACGCCTACGCACCCCCACGGTCTCCCCTTACGTTTCATTAATAAAGCGCGTAATCATTAGTAATAGCAAAAGCATTATAAGTATATTCTTCGTGATAGACATTGACGCCAACACTTTAAATTTTAATAGACTCTAGACTAGACTACAACACACCTTCGTATAACTTACTCGAACACTCAATTCATTCATTCTCTCTTTCGCCTCCCCATGACTTGGTTTGTACGTCTTCGATACAGAACTTGGATAACTTGTCCAATTAGAAGATTAAGACCTAAAACGGACAATTGACAAATAGTTCGCTCATCGTAATTTGACTAATTATTTTTTTTTCTTTGGCATGAAAACCGTTAGTCAAGGAAAGAAATCTTTCAATAAGCCGAAGTCGGACGCACGCCGGTTAACGCCGTGTGTTCCACTCGGAAAGAATGTGAAAGGTCGCCCGGCGGATCCAGTTTTAGAGAACAACATTCTCTCATTCTAAAGAAGCGCAAGACGCGAGTCGGGTGTACATATGGAGAAAGAGAGTTACGTATGTGCGACGTGTGCGAGCATCAATTTTCCAATTACGTACCTTTTTCTTATAATTGACATTTTTTCAAAATTATTTTATTTTTTTCTTGTGGTATCTTCTTATGGATTTTTTGAGGTATTAACTAAAATGTTCTTGAAAGCTCTTGTCAATAGATGCAGGGTCGCACATAAATCACAAATTTAATCCGTAAACTCTTACATTTTACGGTTAAATTGAAGTTTGTGAAGAAGTACAGTATATATATTCTTTACTAAATTGCGTACAGTACGGCTCATTTGGCGCGCAGGTAGGTAGGTGTTTATTTGGTGAGATATTACCTGCAGACTGACTATTTATGCACCGTGTTTGAATTGTGCAGGAGGTTTCCATTGAATTCGTCCATTCATGCGATCCATTGGAGCGCACTTGTCGGCTGCTTTCTGTGAAGTTGCGAGTATGTGCGAGTGCGTCTTTTAGGTAGCAACAAAAAAAGAGAAAACGGCGCTTGTTGTTCGTTTTCGCTTTATTGGACTTTTTTTTGTTATTATTAGGTGCGTTTCATGGAATTGCAACTTAATGTTGCGGTTAAGTTATAATTTGTAATCTAATAGGGGCTGGGAAAAATTTCACAAGTTTTTCTTCTGTTCTTGAATTTATATATTGTATTTTTATTATGTAATTAAGTTGGTGTCATTGCGGTGTAGGAGTATGGCTCCGCTTTTACCTTTATTCCGCTATTAAACATACAAATGTAAACAAAACTTCCTGTTTGAAACTGTCTATCTATTCTAAGCCGAAGGGCACGTTATCTTAGAGTTTTATGTGTCCAAGATCACACTAAAATGTCAGTTTATCATGATAGTAATAATAAGTATATGGTGATGATACGACACTTATTTGTATAAGTTTCAAATAATGTTCTCACACATTCGGTTTGGCTTGACACTCACGTTTCGAATTAAAATGTCGTGGCTTCTCGGATAACAGTACAATAGTTATTTTTTATTTTATCTTTAGTTCGTAATGTACTGAAATGAAGAACAGGGTGGCATACAAAGCGGTGTTTGCATTTTGCTGAAAGAGGTATTACTCAATTTTCAAAGTTTCAAGTTCGACGCTCAAAGCTCTTTTTGAATAGTTCAATAGATAGGCGTTTTTCTTCGTAGCGTTTATCTCCGGCGATAGCAAATTCTCGCTATGCACTTTTAACGAATGGGCGGGCGGTCACAGTTCTTAGAAAAACACTGCTTTGGGACAGCAGGTAGATATTTAGTTTCGCAAAAGAACTTTTTTCATAGTGCAGAGACCTGACTATTTCACAGAATCGCAAAATGTTGTTGGAAATGTGTCATTTTCGTCTACAAATATTTATTTATGGACAACCAGAACTAATCGACCTTAATGAACAGATTTTTAGTTGTTGATAATAGTATATTCTTCAAATACGTTTGTATAGCTACAAGTTTTAAAAAATTAAAAGTTTTTAATTTGGTTGTTTTTTTAATTTTGCAGAGGAAGAAATTGATGTAGTAACGCCAGATGACAAACACATCAACCCCCAACGTACAGTCAGCGCATTGCCGACGAACCCAACCACCAGAGATCGTCAGCAAATACAGAAAACGATGGCATCCGCCATGACCAAGAATGGAATTCGCACGATGGTGCCTCGCAAAGCCGGTCCAGGCAGCGAAGAACACTCGCCCTCAAAACGACGCCCGGATCCAAGAGGCATCAAACGCAACCGCCATCGAATGCCCATCTCGCCCTATAAGAAACAGCGCGCGTACCAAGCACACCAGCACCAGCAGGTCAGCAGCGATAGTGAGCAGGAACCATCCGAGAAACGCATCGAGCACAACAACATGGAGCGCCAACGGCGGGTGGACCTGCGGAACGCGTTCGAAGAATTGCGCGTGCTCGTGCCCGAGGTAAACAAGCGCGAACGGGCACCCAAAGTGGTCATCCTGCGAGAGGCCGCCGTGCATTGCCACAAGCTGACGGATGTATCCGACGCGATGACACGGCAAGTCGAAGAGATGCGAAGACAGCAAAAGCGCCTGAGAATGCGACTGTCGCAACTACGCCTCAGCCTGGCAACAAAGCATCGATAAGAAGCGAGCGGTAAGGACATGTGAAACACTGAATAGAGCGTGTCATCTTCGATAATTCCGCGACATGATGCATAAATTCACTTTTCATTAAGAGGTCAAACTATTAACGCAAAAAACGCATTGATCGTCACACTTATATGTAAACATACAAAACTAACAATAACAGAAAAGTTGAATGGGAGAAAACGCGCAAAATTCAATACAAAAAACAATATAACTGTGATTTAATTAAACATTTCAACGTATTTTTGTTTTGTTTGTTTTAATTTTATTTTTGAATTAAGAATAACACTTTTAGTTTTCTAAACGCTACCGAAACTGAATGCAATGCAATCTTGTAACTTGTTCTCCGAAGTTTTTCTTTGAAGCATTATGGAATCAATTGATCGTTTGGCATATCAAGGAAAAATTGAATTTAACACTTTAGTTTACAAATTAGTTTCTAAAACGTGCTGGAATGTATGAATTTCGTTTTAGATTTTTCTTAGATATCAATTTTGTGTTTATCTTATATGTATATATTATACATTAGTTAAGAATGTCGAAATTCGTTTTAGTTCAATTTTCGAAACCACATTTATTTGATTGATATATTGATATGATTGATATTTAGGTTTAGACACTAACTATAAGGGCGCCTATATGATCGATTGCAATGTGAAATTGATTTTCGCACAGGCGAGAGAAAGAATCGGCTCAACAACTGTCATTTGTATATAAATACCACTTAAGTTTTTTTATTTGTTCGAAAATACCAATTTTTTTGGTACTTTTTGTTAATTTGTTACATTGTTCGTAATTTTTTTGTTTACGCGATTCTAATATTAGGCATAGTTAATGTGTTAGTGCAAGTCCAATTAAAATTAAGGACAATGCAAAGAGAAATGCAAATAATATGATGAAATCCAGTCTCGATTTGATAAAAAATAAATGAAGAACATTTATATGTAACACACCGCATTTTCGCATACGGTTGAACTATTACAAAAGAAACCAATACATTTATAACAACAATACGAAAAAGACACAATTATTTTGATTATAATGTCTGATTATAAGGACTCCCAAACAAATATGCATTCATTTCAACAAATGCAAATATTTTAACGAATGCAGCTGATATATATAAAAGTTATATTCATACTATAGGGATATATTTTAGTAATTATAAAGCAAATATCATAATATCATACTTTAGTAATATGGTACCTACCCATGATGTGATATAGTTTTAAAAATAACAATTTATAAATTAAGACAAGAGTAAAAAACACACAGCAAAATCGCAAAACTTTATAGATCATTAACTAATAATTACAAGGATTTTTATGTAAGTAAGGCACACTTCCAAACTGATTATGTTGCGATTTAATGATGCAAAAACACTGAGGACGTGACTGCAAATTGGGTGTAATGATAGTCACACTACTAGCTTAGTATTTTAGTTAATCCTACATCTTAAATTCAATTCGGTTTTTCATGTTTATGTTTTACAATTTTTATTTTTGCGTTTAGTTCTTAGACGATATTATTGTTGTCACTTGTTTGCGCTTGTTTTGGTAGATGGTATGTGTTCTGTTGATTAATTATTGATTTGTTTTACGCGAACACACAACACTGAAATCGCCACCAAACCGATTCCTGCTGGAAAAACGTTAATGAAACGCTGATTGATATTGACGAACTACTCGAGAAAATAAATTCAAATGGTCTTCCCAAAGCATTTTGCAATACTGCAACTGAAATACTTTATATTTATTCTGAAATTATACATTTCGTATGAATATTACGAAGATATATAAAAGATATAAGTATGATGTAACATTTGCTACAAGCTTATGGAATATATATTTAAACGTATAATGAAGAATACATTTACGAATAGTTCTTAAACTTACAATTAGTTAGATCAAGAGAATTGTTGTGTTCATTAGTACTATATTTTACAGTATTTTATACAATATTTTGATACGAGAAACAAGAAACAAAAATACGAAGTAAAGCAAATAACTAACCTACAAATCGAAACAAAGAAACAAAGTAAAAATTATATTTATATACAAAGAAAATAAAGCAAAACACAAAAAAAAATGAAAGGAAAATCAAAAAAAAGAAAAATATACGGAAAATAATCTCTAGTTTTTTACACAAATGAGAAATACAAATAGACAAAAACGAAGCGTAAAGTAAAGTTTTAGCGATTGATTTGATTGCTCCTGACTATAGTGCATTATTTTCTCACTTTTGCAACTCACTTCACAATTTGAATTGATTAGGCATCGCTTATCATTTTTATATGAATTAATTTAAATATGATATGGATAATGTTGATATGTACCTGTGATCCTCGCGTTAACCAAATATGTTTAGAAATATTTAATTGATGCTAATGTTAATAGAATAGTAATACAAAACTTATAACTACAATAAACTTGAATGAAGTACGACGCTATGAAAAAGGGGGAAAGTAACGCATTAGAGTACAAGGCAAATAATTGAAATCAGAATCTTTTGAAAATGCACAGCGTTTGTAGTCGACGCAACTAGCACCAACAACTAATGTCAACACAACAACGACAAATGAATGAAAATGATGAAAACAAAAAGCCAAACAAAAAATTATTATGAATAATGAGAGCAGAGCAATTCTCGCACTTGATCGACTAAATGCATAATATCTATGTGTATATTGAATACGGTTTACTTGAACATGTGTTAATTAATGTAAGTTAAAATAACATTTTCGTCTTCAAATGATGACTTATAGTTTTTATACCACAAACAATTAGAAATGATGAAGCTATGTGGGGATGTTAAAGAGAAACGCGATGAGAAATTGAGGGCAGAAAAACCAGTGAATTTTTGTAACCAAACAAAATTTGTATATATATCTGTTTTTATGTTATTATTTGTACTTATTTTCTTTTTTTTTCCTTTGCAAAATTTTATTGCCATTGGAACAAGAGTTTATACAACTTTATGAATGGAAAACGAAATTATTTGATTTTTTTTCACTTTTGAGTAAAGTTTTCTTTATGTTTTGTCTAACTACTATTGTAATACCTATATTTCTAATAATTAAAATATGCATAGACTATATAATAACACACATCTATCGTATGCTGTTTAAAAATTGGTTTTAGTTCCTAAGAGTTTACAAAATAAATTGTTGATTGCTTCACTTAAAAAATTGTTTGGTTATGTTTTTTGTTTACCCTATTATGCGTGTGTCCAATTGTTTTGTTTCAGGATGTGTTTACATTGGCACGGTAAGTAATTGAAATATGAATGTGTGACTATGTTATTGGTAGAGGTCAGATATTATATCTTATAGATTCTGCATAGGTGGTCAAGATCGGGACGAATCTTGCGTGGCAGTTCAGTCTGCCCAGTTCTAGTGTGGTAACAACACGAGGATTATTTTTGTAAAAAGGCAACGCGTCAAACGGACAAATCGGGGATACGTAATAGCGGTTTTAATTAGAGTGATCGCCAGGTGATCGATATCGCTAATACAATAGTTCTTTGTGTAACAGACAAATTATCCGGCTCTGCGAGCCGAAGTGGCGCCCAACAATATAAATATTAGTGACGACAAACGACGACTTATTAACTCCAGCCTCCTTACCCACACCCACATCGCCAAAGAAGTTAGTCGGGCAATCAACAACCTAACAAGTATATTTTGAATAATAAATTATTTAATAAATGCAACCATTCAACACTCATTGCTTCAACATTGCACAATATGACTGAATTTAATGACGTTGACAAGGTCAAAGAAATTACAGGAAACTTCTCAAAATAAACATATACAACCAACGATACAACGTATAGTACATTGTTTTTGTTTTTAATGACACACGATTTTCGTGTATATTAATTACTTTTGATCTGGCTTCATTTTGTTAGTACCTAATATACTTATCGAGTTAGAATTTGATATTACCAAATTATTTATTATTTGTTACCAAAGAATACTTCATACATTTTGTATAAATGAATTGCATCTGCGCCAAATAATTGAAAAATGTTTAACTTAACTATGAATTGATTAGAACTTTGAATTATGAATATTAGTTAGAAATCATTGCAATATTCTAATATAGACACATCATAGTATCTAATTATGGAATAGGTTTCATTATTATTAGCTCACTTTTTTTAAAATAATTTTTAGTATAGTTTATTGATGAAGTACTTACATTAAGCATAGTTCTTCTATTTTGTAAATTTCGGACAAATTTACGTTCCGCAGCGTTATTTGTTATTTATTTACTTATATTTACTTCACAATAATAATTCCCTTTCAAAGCAAGCACTACTCGACACTACAGTTTGAAACAACTAGTTGCGTGTGATTGTTTGATTTTGATTCTCAATTGTTATCGAAACGATTACGTTGTCAAGGTAACCATGTTCACAGCCTGCTAGAACTTTCATAGAACTTTCATCCTTTTAATTTAAAATATTGCTTTTGATTGTTAAATCAATTAACTGAACGGTTTACCTTTAAAACATCCCAAACTGCACAAAAATTTAAGTTCATGATAGTGGAAAACTAAAAACAGGTAAGTTAATTATTATTTAAAGGGTGAGATATTAAAATTAAAAAGATGGAGTGTTTTACAATTTACACCATCTGGTTGTTATTTCATAGTGGAATTACTTTCTCAACAAAACTGTGATACGATTTAGTCGAAACCTTCACAATTTACCTAAAATTGCAATTGTTTTGATAGAGCTGTATTTGTTGCAAAGTATTCAAAATAATTTATTATTGGTGCAATTCTGATTCTGCATAATTTGCAAAAAAACAGAGTTTGAAATCACTAAGTCTATGTTCCAATTGATCAAGATTTTTAGAATGAACGAACCATTTCTGTGGACTACTATTTTAATGAAACTAATCTATAATAAAACCAATAACCACACATAAAATTACATATCAGTTAATTTCAGTTTAACCTAAAAATAATAACAAAAAACATTTTTGACAAAACACTTTTGTTCCTATAAGTAAAACTAAAACGATGCACAAGTTAGGTTAGATTTTATTTCGTTTATTTACTTTACAGGTATTATCAGTAATTATTCCAAAAATGTTATGATTAGCACCGCGTACTTGTTTTGATTTATGCCGATCTAAACGCCTCAATTTTGACAAAGTTGGAAAAAGTTTTGCACCGTTTGCACTAAAAAACACAATACAGCAGAATACCAAGAATATATTCTTAGATGCATACTAAGTTGCCTACCATTTGAGAAATATAGCAAGTTTACTTGCACCTTTTAATCAATAAAAATATTAATTGCTACAAGTTATAAAATGAATTTGTGGTTTATTATTGTATTTTATCTTGTCAATTATTTTCCAACGACTAATACGTTAAAAACATTAAGGTAAACAAATTTATTGTGCATTATTCACAACATTGTAGTTATAACCACAAATACAAATATTTTCCACATAATCCACAACATAATATTTAGGATTATAAAAATAAAACATTCATTCATATTTACACAACATACAAATTATGATTTGCATTTATTTTTTATTTAGTTCCTGTCTCTGAATGAAAAAAAAGTCTATATTTTAAAAAAGTTGTACACTCGTAAACATGTTGAAGTCAATTAACGATATGATTAATAATACCCAGCGGAAGTGTAAGTGCATGGTATACAATTTGTTTAAAAATAAACAAACGTAAATGCATTAACATGATGGACAACAGTGATCAAAACCACGATTTTTGCCGCGTTATGAAACGTTGCACAATGTGACGCGGAAAATTTGCGTCATGGACAAACGTCGTCGTGTGAGCTAACCACGCGATCATTATTGGACTTACTTGCATGCACTTATACACACTGAAGCATGTACAGTACTAAATTGTTATTTATATATATTTGTGCTTGTACTCACGACATGGGCATTTGTGGCGCCAGTTGTTCGGGCGACTACACCGTAGCTTCGATTTTCCATAAAATTGATTGACTCAATATTAATTTCCCGACAATTACACGCGAAAATATCAGGCTTGAAAATGCACATAATTACTCGCGACTCTACATACATTAATCACACACCATACACGTCAAAAACTAAATATTTGCTAGTTTAAACTAACAAAACATATGTTATGCAACAATAGTCATATATTCAATATCCTTGAGAAATTCTTTAGCAAATTTAACAAATTTGGTTTTACTATAAATCAAAACATAAACATTTACTACTTAAGGCACAACTGAACTAATTTCTTCCTGTTCTTTCTTCTTATTAGCTCGAATTATACCCATTTTATGTTTTCGCGATTTCATATGTACGTTCCATTGAAACGCCCCAACAAAAACGCGTTTGCAAACGTCGCAGTAGTGAGTTTCGTCCTGTGAGTTTGCCAAGGACTTAATCTCAATTTTAGCCTCCGGTTTGAAATCGCATGGCGTTTCCGATATAAAACTTTCGACGATTTTTATTGCTGGTGTCGTAATATTTTCTTCCCATTGTTCGACATTATCGGCTTTTAATGCGTACAACGGAGGCACCTATAAAATAAATTTTAATTGTTGTTACGTGCTAGGCATTATCACACAAAACAATTGTGTTTTCGTACTTCTCTGTCGCTCCTACCAAGAAATCTATTCTTTACCCAGCGGATTTGCTTGCGCGCGTATCGGCGAGTTACTCTTTTCAGCACTTCGACGCCATCATTAAAAGCAGCTATGCCTTCAGCAGAACTTCGTATGTCAGGTGCCATCATTAAATATTCATGGAATTCTTTCAGTCCGATCATTTGATAAATACCAGTCGTGTAGTCTGGTACACTAAGAATTACATACAACAAATTAAAGCGTGCTTTAGTAATTCCACACTCGGTTTTTGATTTATGCTAATGATTTTGTTAAATTTCAATTTAGAAGTACCTTTGTTTGTTTATACAATGAGCTTGATACTCATTATGAAAATCTAATAATTCATTAACAAGTCCCTCTTCAATCATTGCATCAACTCGTTTGTCAATTCGTTCGTCCAATGTTTTTTGATCCCATTGTAACCAAAATATTATTGTGTCCTTATATCTTAATCCACCACCCTGAGAGTTTCCACCATCGGTAGTTTGTTGTTCTTTTAGTATATCGCTGACTTTACGACCTTTTTCTTCAAATACTTCCAAAGCTCTATGAAAACCGCAATATTACACCACAAAAATCAATAATAAGTTTTAAATTATTTAATCAATAAATACCTAATAATTTTTCGCTTATTTTTTGGGTGCATACGATTCGCGGTTTCAGGATCAACCAACTTCAATTTTTCATGCAATTCTTCACTAGTTACTTCAGGATTTTTAGTACGGAATTCCCAAGGTTTTGTTTTAAGCTCTTCGCCTGGTTTTTCGATGAGTATGTTCCATAACAGTGACTCAATATAGTAGTTTGTTCCGCCGACTATAATAGGTAATTTGTTTTCTGTGAACAATTTGTCAATCTGATTACTAATCGGAAAATATTTCAAATAATTCTGTTTTTAAGAAAGTTTTATAAGTTATTTTAAGAAGAAAAACGTGACTTCCAACATGCATCATATGACATCAAACGTTTTTGGCAATGTTACTGAAATCATTAAAGTAGAATACACTAGAAATGGGTTGCATTTATTTATGCAGTTCGTTGCATTTGCAACTTGCTTGTAAATCTATGAATCATTGTACTTCACAGTTATTGCACAACTTACAAAGTAATTGTGTTAAATAGTTTTGTTTATTTACAACATTAAGTTGTTTTGATGCTTAGAGATGATGACATTAATAACCTTTAACTGATAACTCTGAAATAGACTTGAAATATAGAATTCTTAATAAAGTTCCATTTGAAACATCAATGCAATTTGACAATTTATAATTAAATTCCAAAATTAGATAAATCATCTCGGTACGGCAATTTATTCGAGATTTTTAATTGAATCTTGCAGTCATTTTAATGCAATGATTTAGTTTTGTTTATATTTACATTGACAGAGTTATGATAGTCAATTATCCAAACAAATGCCTGATTTTAAACCATTTGTTTCACAAATAAGTTTATTTCCCACTCAAATCCAATAGTTTTAGAGTCAAACATGGTTATATATATATATAAATAATTAAAAATGTACTAAGATTGAAGATGTGCGTTATAAGAAATTAAAAATCGCAATAAAACTAAAACACAACACAACAAAATAAAAAAAATATTGAATTTTGCAAGAAAGATAGATGTGTAAAAGAAGTTGCCTAACTTAAAACCACATAAATAAATTTAGTTTGAAATAAAAGGATACAATAGAAACAGCTTCATTCCTATAATCAACAACAGTACACACTTCATTTGGTGACAATTTATCAATCATATGATGAGGTGCTACTTTTTGTTCCTCAATTGTGGGTTTAGCACTTATAATATTAATTTTCTTGTAAATTTGCATTGAGTCAGCACCTAAAACATTTTGAAGAAATCAAATATTCAAGTTATAAAGTAACAAATCAATAAAAATATTATAATATTTACCTATTATTTCACCACAAAATTTTTTAGCTAAATCCAAAGATAATTTAGTTTTGCCGGAGCCAGTAGCTCCCAAAATTAAAACTAAAGGTAATCTTAGCGACATTTCTTCTGCTTTTCTTTTGCTCATTGTATCATCAACAACTATATTGATTATGCACAAGTTAGTGAAGTGTTCGTCATTAGTTTTATGTTATCTTTTCAACAGTTTTTAGAGATAGTCACGTTTGGTCACGTTATACGACGTGATACGACGACTCAATTCCAAAGCATAACCTCTAACTTTAAAATCCTACAAAGTAAAGATAGGTTACAGCAGGTTACAGCTGGGTTACAGCTGGATTACAGTGGATTACAGTAGGTTAGAGTGGGTTAGAGTGGGTTACAGCCAGCGTCTTGTGATGCATCTTGTGTTCTCTGCACAGAGATTGAATGCACGTGCTGAAGCGGGTTTTAGTAAAAATTAGTAAAAACGTATTTTAAAAGAAGTATTTTATTTTAGTTTTCTTTAGATACGTGGCGCATTCTAGTGGCCGGTGCGATAACTAACGAATACAGATTCCTGTAACGTCGGTAACATATAATGTTGCGCTAGTTAGTATTACTTACCACTAGGTAGCGCCACGTATGTAATAAAAACTAAAATAAAATCTTCAACGTGCTTCAACGCTACGCCTTGCTTTTATTAAAACCCGCTTCAGCACGTGCATTCAATCTCGAGCGTCTTGTGTTCTCTGTGTTACTTTGTGTTTTACGTTGTATTTACCATGGTTAATTATTGTTGCGTGCCGCATTGGACTAACAATAGTATCGATGCATCGTCTTCCTAGCAAAACTGGTGCTACTGAATTGCGTGTAAGTATTAATGTAATGTTTGATTCCATTACTATAGATATGTTCTCATTTATTCATTCTAGCGCTTCAAAGCTTGGCTAACAGCAATTAACAATGTGAAATTGTTTGACATTTCATATAAAATGGTTGTCAGCAACTTTAGTGTTGATCAATTAATCGAAGTCAATGTCCGCAATGTATTAACCAGGTATTAACTGTTTATGCAATTTCTAATAGGAATCTTGGTATGTAAAGTAATTTAATTATTGTCAAATTCATGGGGTGTGCAGCCATCACTTTAGTGCTGATCCACAAATTAATCGAAGTCAATGTCCACAATGTATTAACTGTTAATGCTATTCCTAATAGGAATCTTGGTATGTAAAATAATTTAATTATTGTGTAATGCATCAAGTTACAGCATAATTTATTG
>JARJDS010020477.1:0-48353 GCA_030264155.1 Atheta pasadenae | reverse complement strand
TCGCGTGTCATTTCAAAAATATTTAATATTTTGTTTCAAAAATTTTACGGTATATTCTCAAAACATGTATAAATATACCCTCAAAATTTTAAATAGATGGATTCACTAGTTTTTTTTTGTTGAATTCCTAAAAATGACATTTTTTTAGGTTGTCACACTAGTCGTGCTCCTAAGTCGCATAAGTCGCAAAAGTTTTATTTATTTATATTGTATCAGTATTTATTATATTTGTTATAAAATTTAAATCTTGTCGTAAATATTTTTTTGTAACGCAAATAAAAATTATTTGATGTTGTAGTGTCTAATATGCAAAGTGGGTTGCGTACAGTAAGAGTTTAACTAAGTACAAGGGGTACAAGGAAATGAAGAAATAAAGATATTTAGAACCAAGAAACCATTAAAAAAGAAATAATAATTAGATAATTAAATAAGAAATTATAGCACGAGTTACTTTAAATTTTAATTTAAAATACTTTTAAATTAATAATTAATTACTTACCAGTATAATTTTTATGTCAAAAACTAAATTTTAACTGACACTTTTCAATATTTTGTAAAAAAAGACTAAACATTTAGTTCAACTAAATTTAATGAGTGCATTTGAATGATTTTCTAATAAATTCCAATTAACTAAAATTACGAAAATTGTTTAACAACGCACGCAATAATCGACTAGTTATGAATGACATGAAAATTATAAAAAACACGCTATAAACAAACTAACTTCACTTTACATAATTGTCATAATTACCAATTATTTAAATTATTAGTACAAAACTCTGTTGTGTATATATAAACAATCACTACGTTTATTCTCCCATTTTTCTAACTAAAACCACAACTAAAACTTAAAGTTTTAAACATAACCACAAAAAATCTTACAAAATTGCAAAAACAATAAAATCACAACAAACATATTTCACAATGTCAACATTAATAATTATATTACCAACAGTACTTGTTTTTTTGGTTTTATTATACATAATTCTACAACACAGAACTATTTATTTGACATGGAAATATCCGAAAGTACAAAGTTTTGTTTATTTTCCATTAATCGGCCATCTTGGTATGTTGAAACATATAAATCCAACAATGCAAAGTACGTTTTTTTAATCACTAAAATAACCAATTATTAATATGTTATTGTAAATTAACGTAAATTTCTCTATTATTTTCCCAAAGATTTCATGAGTTTTTGTGAAAACTTAGCCCTGGAATCCGGTCGAATGTTAGTCGTCGGAGGAATCAGAAACATAATGATTAGCAAAGTAGAACATTTAGAAGTAGTGTTAAACCATCCCCACACACAAAAGAAGAATTTTATCTACGATTTCTTCGAAGGATTCATCGGTGATAGCATTTTTCGTGTAGGTGGCGAACAATGGAAAAAGAACCGGAAAGCAATGGCGCCCACAATGCACCACAAAGCAGTAGCACCACACACGGAGGATATTTTAGAAGGCGCTAAGAAATTAACAGATAGATGGCGTTTAAAACTTGATACTACATTTGACGCATGGCCAGATATAGCTAAATGTGCTATCGACATGTTTGCAAGTAAATTATTATGATTTAAAGTTACTAGCGTTAATTAATAACTGAAACTTAATTGATTTTAACATTTAGAAGCTTCTTTTGGTGTTGATCTTAATGTCCAAGACAAAGGAACTAAATTGTTACATTATACCGATGTGTAAGTTAAGTTGCATACAGTTTAATATTGATTTATTTAACATAACCTCAAATTACAGTTTATATAATAATTATACAATTAAAAAAGTAATAAATTCATATCTTTACAGATTTCTGGAGTTGTCAATGTATAGATTGATGGCTGTTATCAAACATTGGGATTTTATTTATCGCTGGACTCAGGACTACAAAATTCAACAGGAAGCAATGCAATATGGACATGAATTCACTGATCAAATCTTTGCTCAACGAAAATTAATTTACGATCAAGAACGAGCTAATCTTAAGGACGAAGTGTCAGTGAACGAAAAGTCACGTGGTCGTAAATTTCTAGATCATCTTTTTGATTTGTCTAATGAAACTAAATTTACTCAGAAGCAAGTTAAAGATGAAGTTAACACCTTTTTAGTTGCAGTACGTACAATATAACCTTAAATATAAATAAATAATTGTTTGTTTACAATAAATTAATTCTTGTGACTTTTTTGTAGGGTTTTGATACTTGTTCTTCTGGAATTTCCTTTACTTTGGTTTTGCTTGCTATGCATCCAGAAATTCAGGTATTTTTTTAGGATAATCTTCAAAATATTTGTGTTTTAATCTTAAACTCATTAAATCTTATTTAGAATAAAGTCTATGAAGAGTTGTTAGATGTTTTGGGTCCTGATCGATTGCCAGAGTACTCAGACCTTAATAATTTAGTGTACTTGGAACGAGTTATCAAAGAATCCATGCGGTTGTTTCCACCAGCTCCTACTATTGCGCGGGAAGCTGAAGAAGAATTTGTTTTAGATGGACATGTCGTGCCTAAACATACGCAATTAAGTTTATATTTATTGACAACACATCGGTCAAAATTGTATTGGAAGGAGCCGTTAAAGTTTGATCCTGATAGATTTTCACCTGAAGGTATTGAACAACAGAAGAAGTATAGTTATATTCCTTTTTTGGCTGGACCAAGGATTTGTTTTGGTAAGTTATAGTTAATTATTGATTCAAATATATATTAATGAATTTTGATTTTTTATTTATTAATTTAAAAACACTAATAATTAAAATTTTGATAATTGTATTTTGTGAATTTTGTGATTCATTTTCTGTTTTTTTTTACAAAATCGTTGATATCTTAGGTTCAAATCGTCAGAATTGAATGAAACAAAATTAATTGTAATCATTATTAGTTATTACTACGTTTACATTAACTTTAAATCAGTTAGTAATTAGATTATTGTGTTTTTTAATTAATTTTTGTAAAAATAGTTGCGTTTTGTATAGGTTTACTATATTATCTGTCACGCTTTCAAATATTAAGATAGACTTTCAAACAAAACTGGAATTTGTAGCCAATTAAATTGTTTATTTAAAACAAGAAAGAAAATAAGATAATACACTCAACCTTTTGAAATATTATTTTTTAAACTACATTTAAATTAAAATACAGAAATAAAAAAAAACCTGAAATATTTTATTAAAAACTCATATCCTAAAAACAGAATATACTAAATTGATTACTTTTTTGTTAAAATTACTAATAGATTTAAAAGAAATATGATCAAAATCATTTTATTATTTTTGAATACATGATAAATAATTTAGTTAACTACAATAATTTGAGTTTCCTAGCTTTAAATATAATTAAAAACACAAGTTGTCTATTTAGTAATTATTTGGAAGTTAGTATTGACAATTAAATTATTAATTATGATCACAATTAATTTATTTTGTAAAATTTCAACAATTTAATAATTTAGTTGATGATAGCTTTACTATCAATGATTTTGTAAAAAAAAGTACTTCATGTTTTTCTTAAAATTGTAGCCAAGACTCTAAAAGTTAACTTAGTTGTCTTAGTTGTTGTTATAGTATTATTTGTATTATTTACATGACACATTATTGTTTTAATTTATATTTTTAGGAACAAGAGTAGCTTGGGTTACATTAAAATGTACAATTGCCACGATAATTCGAAGGTTTATACTCTGCACGCCTTATAAATCAGTTGCAGATATTGATTTAGAAATTAAAATGACTTTGAAAGCTAAGAATGGAATTTTGTTAAATCTTGAAGAACGTTAAACACTCGACGATCCGTATGTTTATTTAATCTTGTAACCTTTCAAGGCTCCGTTCTCAATAAATTTGTACGTTAAATACAAAATTAAATTGATTATCTAATGTAGTTTACATCATTCTTATTGATATTGTTATCTGCGAAGAAAATCCTATGCAAATTGTACAATTTTTGCACTAAAAATGATAAAAACACATTGGTTATACTTACCAAGTTTGTACTTTATTTTATATATCTTTTGTTACAATTAATTTTTATGTTTAATAATATTCTCTAAAAATATGAACTTGGCGGAAAGACTAGCACGGTAGATAGCCTTTTAACAACATATTTATTTGAGAAAACAAAACAAAAATTATAAAACAGATAGAGCTGAAAATTATTTAAAATTTTTTCAAATTTGTATCAGGAAAAAATGTACGCGCCCGCATTTATGAATAATTAACAAACAAAAAAATATGACACCATAAAAAAATGTCACAACCTGCGTCAGTCTCCACTATAAGGCCTGTATCTCGAAAACGGTTCACTGTATAACAATAAAATTATTACTTCCGAACAAGATTTGTAGAGAATGATGTATTCTACAATATTTCTACTAACTACATATAGAAAAAAAACTCATAGGAAATGAGATAATTACAAAAAAGCGCAAAAAACAATTCTTGCAACTTTCGACCTCAAAATTTAATAATTGCACACACCCTACAATATTCAGGTTTTGAGACAACATTTAGGGTGCAGGTGTTATGGTGAATTCCGAGGTGAACCTACTAAAATGACTGGATGTAGTTCTTATCAGCTCTAATATAGAACAATAAAATATTGGGTTATTATTATTTCAATAATTGGAAAAAAATATTTTGATTCTTTCCTAACATGTATAAGAAAATTATATTGGAATTATTTCGTTTTATTTTGCAGTATTTCTGAAAAAAATGCTTTTATTGTGGCATTTAGAGTGGCCTAACCCCTTAACCAAGTTTGTACCCGAAAGTCTTTAACCTTAAATATTATAATGTAAATAAATAGATTATTATAACTAGAATAAAAGCAAAATAGTTTCAGATGAAATAAATAAATGTAAGAGATCACATTTTTGTATATATTTCTTGTTCTTTTCATAATTAATACCATGAAATGAAAATTGTTTACATAATTAAAGATACATTTATCAATAATATAATACAATGAATAATTAGAGTAATATGTGGTGCACAGGTACTAAGTTCTTCTATGTTAACAAGGCTAACAGTCAGCCTAATAATATTAGCGCGTTTTGCTTCACTTTTAATTGCGTTTCGTAATATTTATTTTATTTACTCGTTAGTCGTCATCAGCATATTGAATGTATTCAGCCACAATGGTAACTCAATAAATACTCTGTCCGTTAATCCTGAGCACATTTAAAACGGTTACTTCCGACCACTTTTAATGAATTGGACATGACTTTCCTCGGTAACAATCACGTTGAGGAACACACACAATCATTCAAGACATTCAACAGTCATCACACAATCTTACAAAATTATTCAATTACAAACGCAATCAGACGAAAAATAATTATAATGTTCTTTGTTTACGTACGGCTACTTTTTTGTTTTTTTCTTTTTAAATTTTGATTTAATCAACAAACGATTGAGTAAAGTACTTTGAATCCTTAACAAGTGTTAAAATCTTAAGTCTCTTCTAAATTTTGTTCGTACTCTATTGTGTCAGCACACAAATTACAAATGTAACGATTAATATTACTAAAATTATAATGACACGACAATAAATTGTTGCTTTTTCGTGTATTGGCACGAAATTGTTTCACGGGAGTTTTAGTTTAAAATGTAAGTAACTAATAAGTAAAATTGACGTTCATTTGCACGTTCAAATACTGGCTCTCGTAAAAACACACATGTCGATCGAATGATTGAAACAAAATGTCCTTAATGTTACAAAACACGTCCCTAAACTGCCAGTGTACATCATCTTAACATTACGAAGTAAATAAAATAGCTTTAAAATACTTAACCTAAAATTCATTAACGTAAACGACGCCATTTGCTTGTGTTGTCATCATCAAAGTCGCCATCTTGTAATTGTAGAATTAGACATCTCGGTAGCACAGTTATAAGTAAATCAACTATAAACATTAAACTATAAGTACTTGTTGTGCACACATCACATCACAATACCAATCGTAAGCAAAATGGCGTCTTAAATGATACATATAAATGTTTATAGTCCAGAAAAGTCCAGAACTATGAGTCCTAGTCAAAGAACATGATTTTATGTACAATAAACGCGTGCACTTGTTTGAAATTGTTGGCGTTTACGTTTAAGTTTACAAAACAGACTCAATTTGCTTGATCTCATGCTCTCCGGGACTTTGAGCGATTATCATGGGAATGTTCTTCCCGATGGTGATCGGGCCATCTTCCTCCTCTTCGTCTTCATCGATAGGCGTAAGCGCATCATCAGCACCAGCTGGCAGAGTTGGGTCTGGTGCAAAACGTTTTGCGCACGGCGCGAGGAAGCTCGTAACGGCCGACACAGCGAATAAACCACCAGCGACGAAGAAGGGCACTGAATACGATTGAGTTGAATCGTACAATGCACCAGCTAATGGTGACCCAACAATGGCAGCTGCACCACGGAATAGGATTAATAGACCAAAAGCGTTTGTTAATTTGTCTAAACCGAGAAGGTCGACTAGGATGATTGAGGTTAGGGAAATATAACCAGCTAAAACACAATAAAACAAAAATTAGTAATGACAATTGTTAAGTTTGCTGTTAACTTACAAATAGCCAATCCGAAAAAGATTGCCATCGTGATGTAAGCACCGTAACTGTGACAAAATGGCGTCATCGCTACCGCAATGGTTGACACTACTAGGCAGATGTTATTGACGAATAACGCGTTGACTTGGGGAAAATCAGCAAAGTATCCACAGGCAATACGGCCGAATGTGTTTGTTATACCAATAATAGAAATTAGGAAGGAAGCGCTGTCTTTATCAATTCCCTAAAATATCAAATTTAAGTTAGGTCACAACCTCATAACCCGAAATATGTGTTAAGTCATCGAAGATTGTCGAATCAGGTTAGTTTTGATAACTTACATCAAGTTTTGCGCATTCCACAAGATACACAAAAGGAACATAGAGTCCAGCCATGCCAAACAGATTCGAAATGGCGATCAACATAAACACTGGATTTTTTAGTAGAGACACGTCCATTAATTGTCCCAACGCCGATTTAAAACTTTCTGGCATCACAAAGCACGGACACAAGTCGTATTCTACAATAAAACACACAAAACAATTAATTTTTTTAGGTTAAATCTTAATTCTCGAAGCATGGTTCACAATGATAACAACTAACGTCATCTTCCATGTTGTGTCGACATCTCACTTTATTTATTGTGACCCAGACTTCTTGTAATTAACTTCTACTGAAACTTACGTTCTTGTTTTTCAACATCTCCCATTTCTCCACGACTCGGATGTGGAATACTGATAACACTTTGACGATAACTGGCCAATGATTGCTTAGATTGATACTGCGGTAAATTTAGAACCGATCCGGAATAGAAGATATCCTTTCTCGATAGAGGGCGTACCATAATTGGCTTTTCCTTTGCCAGGGACATTTTCGATGATGCAAACCCAACGCTTTCAGTGTCCTAAAATCATCAAAAGTTTTAAGTTTTCGTTGAAGGTCACGAACATGATTTTGAACCACATTGTGAATGTGAATGTAACTGAATGCATTCCAAGTTGGACAAAGTCCAACAAAATTTCTATTTAAAGGTGTGTCACAAAACTCAAATTAATATTTAAACAATACAATACTCACATCGCTGTTATTATTCCGACTTCCAAACGACCTCATGCTTCTTTTGATATCGCCATTGGAATTCATAGTACCGCGAGACGAAGACCTAATCGGGTTCAAAGTGGGTTTGAAACGTTCTCCAACGGACGGTTTACGCATTCTATCAAAAAATGGCACAGAACCATTCTTAGGCAACCCTTGGACGTGTGTAGTAAACGCAGGTTGGCTGGCATTCCTAGGAATCATTCCCCCAGCAAACTCGCCACTTGAATCCGCTGATCCTTTTCGACCATCACCGTTTTTGACCTCTTCGACTCTAGTATTCCTTGTATTTTTTAACAATTCACTATGTGAACCAGAAGAAGAGTTGGTACCACTGTTAACTTCTTGCATCTTAACCTCTGTGATGGTAGGTAACGTTGGTACTGTTGGAATTGTCGTCATAGGCGTACCAGGTCCTAACTGATCCAAATTAAAACTGGAATGCACACCAGGATCAATATTCAACGGCTGTTTTTGTCTTTTCTCCATGGTACCATCAGGCAATTGCACCATAAAGTAAGAACCACCGATAGACCCTCTCTCCATCTGAATCCTTCGTTCTTCAGCCATGCGTTGCAACAACGGTTTATCGCCTGTCTCTTTCGGGTATTCCAAAGGTCTCATCAATGCACCAAAAGCCACACAGTTAAGAATCAAACCAGCAAGGATTAAATTCGCACCCTTCCAGTCATAAGCATCTAGGAGTGTTGAAGCCAACGGTGCGAATGCAAAAGTACCCACACCAGACCCACAAACGGCAATACCAGTCGCCAAGGAACGTTTGGTTTCGAAATAGTAACCCACGCAGACCACAGCGGGGAGGTAAATTAATCCGAAACCAAAACCACCCATGAGACCATAAGTTACCATGAGTACGTTAACGTTCGGACTGAAAATTGACAGAACAAACGCTATCGTGGATATTAAACTACCGGCGATGCACACCGCCCGGCAGCCATATTTGTTTGTGAGTGCGCTGACGATGGGACCAGCGGAAAGGTACATCCCTGAGAGGAGTGAACCCACCCAGGCGGTTTTACCCACTGGTTCATTATAATAGTTGACGAATTCTGGTTGGAAGATACCAAAAGTATAGGCAATACCATCAACGATCATGTTGCACATGAAGCTGGCGAATACAACGACCCAACCATAACCGCCATCTGGCGGTGGGGGAATGTCGTGGTAATCGCAGTATTCCTCCGCGTAATCATATTCGCCTTGTTCTTCTGCTGTCAGGCGTGCTGCTTCTTCACAAGCTACTTCACTATCAGTCTGTAATTAAAAAAAGAAAATTAGATTTTATAATAATTCTACAGGTTACTGGATATAGTTTTTGGTTATGTAATTGTAATTAAATATTGTCTTAAAATCTTCATAAAGGTGGAATATAAATAAATTTATATCACGTGTACAAGTCACGTGATCACAAATTTATAAAGAAACGACATAATCAATGTTGTGCAGTCACGTTTTATCATATAACACAAAACCTAACCTCACTTTTTGTTCTATGTAACATCGTTTTGCTATTATGAAAATTCACAAATTAATATTTACGTTGTTACTTTTGTTTTTTTTTCTGATCTTGTCAATAACAACTGTTGTTTTTTCGTTAAATTTTCCTTTTGGTATTTCAAAGTCAATTCGTAACCTACATTTTACAATTTGGATCTGATCCAATCGGGAAGTTAGAAAAATCAAAACATTTGCAACCATAAAGCAAAAAGTGCTAAATAAAATTATAAAACAAAACACAAAGTCCTGGCCTATACGTCAATTTGTGTGTTTAGTGTTTTGTTTTATTTTTGTTTTTTTTCCAAGCCAGCTTTTTACATTTCTGTTTCCATTCGAGAGGTTTTTGTTTTATAAATTCAATGTCATTGTTTTTTTGGAAACTTTTCACAAAACAAAAAATTCAGTTGGTTTATAATGCTTAATTTTTGTGGAATGCTTTTGACCTGGAATAACAGTTGCAACTTTAATTCGAAACAATTTAAGTTTGGAAAGAAGTTCAAAGAGCAAATTACGATAACATTGAATGGAAACTTTTATTGGTAATTATGCGAAACAATAAAAAACAACAAACGCGTAAATATTATTTCAATTGGTGACATCCTCGTCGAACAATTTGGCAAATGGAATTTATCACGTCATTTTTTTCATGATAAAAACAATTGTAAGCTCTAACTTCTGGTAACTATTGTTATATTAGTTTATTTTCATGAAACGTTAATGGTTTAAGAACAAATGATTCATAATTCATGATTTCTTGAATTCACTTTCTTCAAAGTAAATTCCTTGGAATTTAATTCTTTTGAGTTGGATGTAATTATTATGCTACTTGCTCTGCGGTTGGAATTGTTCGGAATAAATTGCAATGAATTGCGGCATTCGGGAAGAGTCTGGAGTGCTTCAATTGATTGTTAATGTTAAGCAAGACGCGTGTCAAGTGTGTCATGCTACGAACCAAAACAATTTAATCGGCGAGCGCGCAAACTGCAACAAGTTGATGGTAATCAAATGGTTTCAGTACACTTTCCACTTTAGATTAATCAACGACTCATTTGGCATGTTATTTAACAACATAAAATAAAATGACCAATACATAACCTAACATAACCTTACAAAATCTAACAAAGCATAAATACATTTAACAGAATAATATAACCTCAAAATTTTTGATAATTTTTTTTCTTTTTACAAACATAACCGCCATCTAACTCATTTTAACCTAAAAAACAAAAATGCTTTAATGTTATTTGATGTGTTGTGTTATTTCGTCAATTGTTTTCTTGGTTTGGATTCCTTGTTGTTTGTTTTCGGAAAAAATGACCAATACATAACCGATAATATAGTTACCTCTATTTTCAATAACATAACCGTATTACAACTCATTCTAACCTAAAAAAAACAAAAGTACTTTAACGTTATTTGATGATTTTTGTTATTTTTTTGACCAAACATAGAATAAACAAATTTAACTTTTAAGGTTCAAAATAATATAACCTTAAAAATGTTGATCATTTATTTGTTTTTACAAACATCATTCTAATATAAAAAAACAAAAACACATTGAGATTATTTGATGTTTTTGTTATTTTTTCGATTGTTTTCTATGTTAGTATTAAAACAATCGTGTTTCGATTCGATTTTGTTTTCGTAAAAATCCACAAATATGTAAATCTTATAGTTTGTCACTTGTCTACTCGTCTATTGCAAATAAAACGTCACTTATTTGTACAAGCATTAAGCGATTGCTTCATTTAGCGTGATTATCACACTTATTACCACGCGTAAATTAACATGGCTTACATTTTTATTTGTATGAATTCGTTTCAACAATGTTTCTTCAATGTGACTTAAACTTGAATATTATTCCAGGTAAATAACTAAATAGTGGGTGTGCATAAAGCGTCAAAATCGTCATCAAGACATCATCATCGTCTAATTTCACACAAATAATTTATTTAAACATTTGATGTAACAATTAACATTATCAAAAATACATCATAAATATTGGTTAGCACGTTTTTAGTGCTCTCATTTTCTTCCATAACGTTTTCTTTTATTTTTTAAATGTTATAGGGAAATAAGATAGTTCGGTTGAGATAGAATGATATAATATTGAATTTGGATCAATGTCTTTAATTGTTCTTATTAACTGATGGATTATTTCGTTTATCGTTGCCATGTGAAAATAATTGTAAGTGCGTTGTGTAAGCAATCGATCTGCGAGTAATAATTGATTTGATTAGGAGAGCGTTAACAGAATGAACACACCTCGGCAATTTCTTGTGCGAAGACGACACCTATAGTGACGTCGCTTTTAATTCACAAGATTCCATGGTTAAAAATAAGATTCTCACGTTGCACCACGTGTTTTCATTCAATCCTTCAAGTTATGTGACAATCTGTCATTTTTAGCGTTATTTCCGACATAAAACACACACAAATTATTAATTTTGTGTAAAATATTAACAATTTTTAACAAAAGTTGTTGAAAATAATATAATAATATTAAATAATAAACTAGAACGCACCAGTTCTGCAAAATTTTTAATAAATATGAAACATTTCACATTCACATAAATACGTTTTTTGCAAATTTTTTGGCATAAAAACACAGAAAAGTAGTATTTCTAATAAAACTTTCAAAAAATAGTTTAAACAAAAGTAGTAGACAATTAAATAACCTATATTTTATCTCTCTAAAATGTTTTGATAGAACGTCCCAATTTTATAAAATTTCAATAAACGTACATTTCATACCGCTAAATAAAACTTAGTGAAGATTCTCAGATACAAAAACACAAAAAAGTAATATTTCTAATAAAATTATCAAAAAATGTGTAAACAATAGTTGTAGACAATTAAATAACCTACATTTTATCTTAGTAAATTGTTTTTATAGAACGCACCAACTTTGTAGAATTTTAATAAATATGAAACATTTCACACTCATAAATAAAACTTTGTGATGATTTTTTGCTAAAAAAACACAAAAAAGTATTATTTCTAATAAACATTTAATAATATAATATAAACAAAGGTTTTAGATAATTATATAATCTACATTTTATCCCTGTAATATTTTTTGATAGAACGTCTCAATTTTATATAATTTCAATAAATGTGAAACATTTCATACCGATAAATAAAACTTAGTGGTGACTCTTAGGTACAAAAACACAAAAAAGTAATATTTCAAATAAAATTTTCAAAAAAAAATTAAACAATAGTTGTAGACAATTAAATAACCTACATTTTATTTTCGTTAAATGTTTTAATAGAACGCACCAATTTTGTAGAATTTTAAAAAATATAAAACATTTCATACCCATAAATAAAACTTTGTGATGATTTTGTGCTAAAAATCACACAAAAAAGTAATATTCTAATAAACATTTCAAAAAAAAATTTAAACAAAGTTTTTAGATAATTAAATAATCTACATTTTATCTTAGTAATATTTTTTGATAGAAGGCACCAGATATGAAAAATTTCAATTAATATGAAACATTTTACATCGATGAATAAATTTTAATGTTGATTTTTGGTACAAAAACACAAAAAAGTAATATTTCTAATAAAAATCTCAAAAAATAGTTTATACAAAAGTTGTAGACAATTAAATTTCCTACATTTTATATCTATTACATTTTTTGATAAAACGCACCAATTTTGTAGAATTTCAATAAATATTGAACATATCTAATGTTAAATATTAATCTTTCCTTTTCAAACCAAAGAAATAAATTCAAATCAAAGTCCTGGTAATAAATAATACACAATAAAAACTTTCTATAAGAAATTTCCATTTTATCAAGGATTTTTTACGATCATACCTAGCGAGATTTACTTGTAATTAATAATTCCAACTTGCGAACGATTCTCAGTAACATTATTTCTGCGCGAATAATTCAATAAAACAAACGACATTGGTTTGTCAACAATTCTCAACATAAAATCATTTCAAATAAATATATTTTACATAAATTAATTACAATTAATACTGTTAGTTTTTTTTAGCAAAAACTAAAAATATATTTTTGTTATGAATATAAATAAAGTAAAATTAGTAAAGTTTAGTAGAATTAAAATTATTTTGAGGTTAGAATTGCAACATATAATTAAGTTTTAACCTCAAAACCAATATATTAATTTTCCAATAATCACGTGATTACTTAATGCTTTAGCATGCACTTTTATTTTCTGTTGTTTTCAATTCTGCTATTGCTTTGGCTTTGGTCTATGAATGCCAACCAGAAGCAAAAGAGGCCAAGGCAACATAATCGACGCAACTGCAGCAACTGCAAACGCGATTTCGTGGCAGTTCTATCAATGGACTATAATCCACAACACACTTTGTGATTAATCTATCATGTTCTATACATTATACATATTCATATTGTCGTATCGTAATTGGCGATTATATTGAATTGCAACTCATGAATCACGCCCTACAAATTAAAAATTATTGCAAAACAATTTTTGAACTGTTGTAACTCTCCAAATATATATAATAAATATAAATAACATTTAAGATAATTTTATTATGATCTTATGAATATTCTTAAAAGTAAAATTAATTTAAGTTTTAAGTTTTTTATTTTTTTCCAATAGCATTGGAATTAATCCATTTATCAATAAGTGGCGTTAAATTCCCATCGTGTTGTAATTGTAATTGTGTAACCGTAATTAGGACATGTGATGCAGGTGATACGATCTCAATCGATTTACGTAATCGTTCAAAGGTTTGAACTTAATGTCGACGCCGAGATAACGCCAACAACAACAATTGTTTGATTTATTGCAACAATTTAACACAATAAAAAAACACTAAAATTTTACAAAAAAACAAAATTTGCTTTTTTGGCTTAAATTATACTTTAAGGTTATAAAAATAATATACCGTTTAATTTATAGTAAAAAACAGATTTTTAAAGGTACAATTGTTGATTTTTCCACAGCGCCGCTTATAGGATTAAAGCGCACATTAAAACTTTAAACGCGTTTATCTCAAAACTACTTTTTTCAAACTTTAATAAAGGATTCATCGGAAACTAGTGAATGGATTAATTTAAAATTTTTATAGTAGCTCCCCAATAGTATTATCTTTGTTAGTACTTCACCGTTTTTTGTTTGAATGTAAACTTTTTTTATAAACAATAAAATGCTGATTTTAAGGTTAAAAAAATTGACAGATATTTTAGATCGTGCACCATTTCTACAAAAATTAATTTAAAAACATCAAATTACGTGCATTTACAGCTAATTGTATGTAGATTATTTTTATTTTTTAGTTTCTGTTGAGGTACTTATACATGTCGAGATATCTTTTATTCAGTAGCGGTGTGTTCATAAAAAGTGTTTTCATTGACAGGCTTTATCGCCGCCATTTTGTATAAAAATGACAATGTAAAAATTATTTTTTATACTTTAATATGTGTACAATAACCTCTCTAAAAATAAATTTGATTCCATTTGTCAAAGTACCATAATAAATTGTTAAAGTTCCTAAACTTTTTTTCTGCTTTTACTTACAAAAAACATTGCATTAAAACAAAAATTCAATTAATGTATAACTTAATTTATAACTTAGTTGATTTAAATTTGATTACTTGTAAATGTTATCAAAACAAACAGTAAATGTTGATTCAAATTGCTGATATCACATTGTTGAATTAGTCATAGTTTAGTTTAGGCGATGAAAGTAATTGTAAATCATTGTTAATGTGGTAATGAATCAGATGTTAATATTGAATAAATAGAATGCAAGTGATTTGTTTGTGCCAAAGTTCGTTAACTTCCGCAAAAACGCAAATCATGGAATTTTTCGTTGAATGTACAAAAATAATCGCAGTCACGTGTTACAGTCACACAATAACAATGCTAAAAATAATATTTAACATTTTCATTCTGTCATTACCATAATACACAACATTTAAATTTGCGAACTAATTACTTGAATTTACAAAAAAATTGTAACTTTTTGAGGTATAAAATTGTGTTTATGATATTTGAACGTTTATCTTACTAATAATTTTAACTTATCAGTAATTATAAGTATTTGATTACTCCAATTAATTGCAACGCATTTAACGAGCATTTTTTTTTATTATTATATAAAACGATAATAAAGTAAGAAACTCGTAACACGGTTATTTGTTGTTTTAGAAATTTGTCAATTTTAGATTTTGAAGAATTCAATCACGAGTTTGATAAATCCAGAAATAATCACTGATAACTCGTTTGTGATTGACAAATTGACAATTGAGTGAAATTATTTTGATAGATTTGGAAACAAGTAGATTAATTGAAGTAAATCTGATGCCAACTTTACTTGCTATTTTTTTATGTTGATATTAAAATCAAAACTCAATTAAATTTAAGCAAAACAAGTTGTAAGATTAGTAATTATTGTGATTATGACAAGATTACGACTTTGTTGATTTCAAAATTTGTTCTATATTTCAATTATTTGTTACTAAAATCTAGTTGGGATTGGAAACAAAAATTTAAATTTGAAGTATATTCAAAAAGTTAATAATTAAACTTTTCTAAAAAGTTGTACAAAATGCGTGTGATTTATCCAAAAATTTACTGACATAAAATGTATATTGTTCCATTATCTACATTATCTAATATTATCATAAATATTGAGTTGTAATTTTTGATGTTTTTGTGGCAAAAATCAAGTAAATGTAGTTCATTAGTCATTGGTTCAAGCCGTTTTTATTAAATTTTAGAAGAATCAATGCGTTTTATCGAGAAATTTTACTCAGTAAAATGTATACTATGTTATTGTTACTAATTTTTATTAACATTTTTAACAAGAGTGGTAGATCTTGATATTTTTGTGACGAAAACATAGTTCATGATTATAGTGATTCAGAACGTTTTTATTAAAATTTAAAAGAATTGGTGCGCTTTTAAAAAAATAACTTGTGCATTAAACATGTTTTGATATTATAAATAAATATAGTAGTTTTTGTGTTTTTTTGATAAAAATCTGTTGAATTTAGTTCATTATTATAATGGTTCAGGACGTTTTCATTCAATTATTAAAGAATCAGTGCGTTTTATCGAAAAAAGTTACTAAGATAACATGTAGATTATGTTATTGCTAACAACTTTTGTTATAAACAATTTTTGAAATTTTCAACAAAAGTGGTAGTTTTTAATGTTTTTATAACAAAAACCCTAGTAAAAATAGTTCGATGTAATAGTGACTCAGAACGCAATTAACCTATTTTAAAGAAATCAGTGCATTCAATAAAAAATCAATTATAATAAAATATTGATAATTTAATCATTGATAACTCATTTGTGATAGACAAGAGAGAAATTATTATATTTAATAATTAAAGTAATTTTTATTTTATTTTGATATTTATTGAAAACGATACAACTCAATAAAGTTAACCAAAACAAAAGCATGCTAAGATTACCGAATGGTGACAAGATTATGAAACTGTTCATTTGTTTGTCTTAACTTTGTTGATTTCACTGTTCTGTTCAATATTTCATTTGTTTTTGAACGAAATCTTGTTAGGATTCAAAACAAAAACAAAAACATAAAAAAATAAAAAGATGATAATCAACAAAGTTTAGACAAACTAACAAATTTTGTGACTTTGTATTTGTGTTTTTGTTTGTTTATTCTTGTAATAATTAACAATAATTTTTATTTTTTTATATCTTAATAAAGTAACAAATTGCAAGTTATTTAAAGTGTCACGTGTCAAAACATCTAAACATTTAACCTTGACATTGAATATTTTCAATTCCGCACATTGTTGAATTGTATCGTATTCTGCACTACCACAATTTGCAATTTGTGACAATGAATACGTTTAATGCCTGCGACACTACCACATTATTGGTATGTGTTTTTTTTTTTTCGCTTACACCACACCACATTGTTGTATATTATGCATACTATTACCAGTTTTAGTTTATAATGTGATCATGACACAGTCGTCGCCATGTAACACGAGTCCTCTGAACACGACTGCTCCGATCGTTTATTGTTATTTTCTACACGAGCTTTAAACAATAACGCATATTGCACATTGCAAATTACAAACAAATAGTCAACCAGTCAGTAATGGCCTTGTATCAATTTATTTGTTACAATCCAAGCAATACTCGTATACATTTTCTTTCTTTTTCGTTTAATTGAAAACGTAACCTCTCTTCTTCATTTAATTTCTATAATATGATACATTTTTGATGAAAATGGTGCCTGTTGCTATGTCATGTTACATTGAATGTACTGTTATCTGTAAACAATCGACATTAACTCGAGTCTTATCATATGATCTACGATAAATGTTGATAATGGCGAATTATGGATGTTTGTAACAAAAATTTAAAGTTTTTGTTTTCTACTTTTACAAACCGATACATTTTTGTTTTGTTTCTAGCGATTTTTTGTGTGATTTTATTGGTAATTTTTTTATTTAGTTTTTTTTTAATTTACATATAATATTATTATGTGAATAAACCGATTTGTAAACAAATTAATCATACTTTTCACTCGTGATTTGTTAGTCAACTTCAGACAACTTGTTCGTTCCATTCGTTCCAGTTTTACAAGTGTGCATGTTGATAGATAAGAGAATTACTCAACGTTTCCTGTTTTTTATTACTTATGTTTAAATTTACGCAAAATGACAGATATCAACAATTAATAATGTTTAAGGTTTAAATCATGTAGGGTTTTAAAGAGAAGTATAATATAGTTAAAAAAATTAAAATTTTAAAAGTTTTATTGATATTATGATTGTATATAAAACACCTATTTTATCTAAAAACTTACTAAGATAAAATGTTTATTGGTTCATTATCTACAAACTTGGCTATAGGTATATTTTAATAACTCCATTAAAAATATTAATTATTTCCGGTTTTATGTTAAAAAAAGCTTCGATACATTTATTTCGACTGAATGAAATGTTAAATATTTATTCTATGTTTACAGTTTCGATACGTTCTACGAAAAATGGTTACTAATATAAAATGTAGAGTGTGTTGTTGCTAACAACTTTTGTTATGAACATTTTTTGATATTTGAAACAAGAGTGGTAGCTTTACATGTTTTTGTGACAAAAATCTAGTAAATACAGTTCATTATCAT
This sequence comes from Atheta pasadenae, assembly GCA_030264155.1. Lineage (NCBI taxonomy): Eukaryota > Metazoa > Arthropoda > Insecta > Coleoptera > Staphylinidae > Atheta > Atheta pasadenae. The sequence continues at coordinate 30,073 of JARJDS010020477.1, read as the reverse complement.
AGTAATTTTAAAAGAATTGGTGCGTTTTAGTTAAATATGTTACTTTGATAAAATATAGGTTATGTTATTGCAAATATATTTTGTTATAAACATTTTTCGATATTATAACGAAAATAGAAGTTTTTTCTGTTTTTATGTTGAAAAGCTTGTAAATATAGTTCTTTCTTATAGTGATTCAGGACGTATTTATGAAATTTTAGAAGAATTGGTGCGTTTTAATAAGTATTGTTACTAAGATAAAATATAGATAAAGTATTTTCAAACAATATTTGTTAAAAAGATTCTTGGATATTTTACAGAAAAGAGGTAGTTTTCAAAGTTTTTGTGTCAAAAATCAAGTAAATTTATTTCATTATTTTAGTTACTCAGGAAGTTTCTATCAAAAAAATGCACTAAGAATAAATATAGATCGTGGTAATTTAAACAGTTTTTGTTATAAACGTTTTGTTGATATTTTAAATATGATTGTTGTTTTTTAGATTGTTTTTATGATACATATCTAGTAAATATAGTTCATTATCACAGTGATTCAGGACGTTTCTTTTCAATTTTAAAAGAATCAATGCATTCTATCAAAAAATATCACTAAGATAAATTGTTAGTTATTTAATTGCTAACAACTATCGTTATAAAGATTTTATGATATTTAGAATAAATGCCGTAGTTTTTAATGATTTTGTGTCAAAAATCAAGTAAATTTAGTTCATTATTTTAGAGACTCAGGGAGTATTTATCAAATTTTAAAAGAATCAGTGCGTTCTATCAAAAAATTTTACTAAGATAAAATATAGATAATGGTAATTTAAACAATTTCTGTTATAAATGCTTTTTGTTATTTTAAACATAACTAGTTGTTTTTTAGGGTTTTATGATAAAAATCTGGTAAATTTGGTTCATTAGCAAAGTTCATCAGCTCTTTCTCTCCAATTTTAGAAAAATATAGTGCGTTCTATCAAAAAATACTACCAAAATAAAATGTAGACAATTAAATTACGCACAACTATTATTACAAAGATTTTTTGAAATTTTAAACAAAAGTGGTAGTTTTTAATGTTTTAGTGTCAAACTTTCGGTAAATTTAGTTTAGTATTTTACTAACTCCGGGTTTTTATCCAATTTTAAAAGAATCAATGCGTTCTATCACTCATTTTACGAAGATAAATTGTTGGTTATTTAAATGCAAACAACTTTTGTTATATAGATTTTTTGATATTTCACATAAAAGTCGTAGTTTTTAATGTTTTGGTGTAAAAAATCTAAGCGACTCAAGTCGTATTTACCCAATTTTAAAAGATTCAATGCGTTTTATTAAAAAAATGTTATTAAGCGAAAATGTTAATTACTTAATTAGCTACAACTTTTGTTACAAACATTTTACTATATTTTAAGAAAAATAGTTCATTTTTATAGTAATTCAGGACGTATTTATTAAATTTTAGAAAAATCAGTGTGTTCTATCAAAAATATTACTAAAATAATATGTTGGTTATTAAATTGTACACAACTATTATCTGTGACTATTATTACAAAGATTTTTTGATATTTTAAACAAAAGTGGTAATATTTAATGTTTTTGTGTCAAACATCCACTGGATGTCATCCAGTAACTTTAGTTCAGTATTTTAGTTGCTTAATTTTACTGAGATAAATTGTTGGTTATTTAATTGCAAACACCTTTCTTATATAGATTTTTTGATATTTTAAAGAAAAGTCGTAGTTTTTAACGTTTTTGTGACGAAAATCAAGATAATGCACTTTATTATCACCGTGACTTACGACGCATTTATCAAATTTTAAAAGATTCAACGCGTTCTATCAAAAAATGTTATTTACCTAAAATGTTAATTAGTTTATAAGCTACAACTTTAGTTATAAACAATTTTTAATCTTTTAATTATTATTATAAATTATAAACAAACAAAATAAATTCTAAGAAATTAAACGCAATATATAATTAATTTATTTAAAATTACCAATAATACGTAGTAAAATGAATCCTTAAATATTTCTACGTATATCTAATTAACATTTAGATAAATATTATGGCATATATTTAACCTTAAACTTGATTTTTATTACCAAAAACAAAATTGACAATGAACTAATGAGAATAACGGCGTTTGGTTGCGTGTTTGTGTTGTATGTTTTGCTTTCAGTAAGCAAAATGAAAACGAAATTTGAGATCAAGGTAAAGCTACGAAACTCATTTGCATTTAAACGGTTTGCCATCACGCCCATAACATAAACAATTTTTGAACGCACATCACAATCACATCGCATTACTTCAATTTGGTTTTGTTTCAAACCAGACAGGATAACAATGAACAAATGCAGTTAAATTACTACCAATAATTACCACAAAGTTTATGTAATGTCACTTACACATTAATGAAAATTAATTAATGGAATGTTCCACAATAACCAAAATTATGTTAATTGTTTATAATTTTTCTTTAAACAAAAAATAGTCAACAGGAAAATTTTGATGTTATAAATTTTGTTTAGTATGTACATCATTTGTTTATTTCCTAAACAATAACAAGAAACAGTTGAAGTAACACATGGTTTGACAAAGAAACAAATGCAACTAACTAACAATGCAATAACAAAGTGAATCACGTGTTTGCTGTGAGTTTGACACTTGTGCAAGGCAAGACGTTTTGCGGCGCGTGCTGCCGCCTGTGTTGAACATAAACAGCAGGTAAACAGCAGTCGCAGGATTGCCCAACTCGCGCCCGATCGCTTGGCTATTAATAACATATTCGCACTCGTAACGACTGCAGGCAGAAAACATACGAGTATCACAGCGAACAAGCAAGGAGTTTATTCAATATATGCAAATCACGTGGGTTGTATTCGATGCGAATTGATTGATTAAAAACACAACAAAACAATTAAGATTAGCAACAATTAACACGTTTTGTCTGGGTTCTATGATTGTATTTTTAGTGTAGTTATAATTTGGGCTTTTACGATAGTAATTTTAATATATAAATAGTTATCGTTGATTGGGTTATGTTGGGTAAAGTTAGAGATTATGTTTGTACGTTTGTTTTGATTTTGATTAGTTTTTTTAGCATTTTGGTAGATTTTATCAGAAAAAGTTACTAAGATAAAATATTTGTTAGTTAATCATCTACAACTTTTGTTAGAAACATTTCTTTATATTTTTGTTTGTTTTGAAAAATAAGCAGCAAATTTATGATTCGGTATTAAAAGTTTTAAATTTATTCTGATATCATAAAATTGGTGAGTTCTATCAAAAAATCTTACTAAGATAATATGTATATTATTTAATAATAAACAACTTTCGTTTTAAATTTTTTTTTATATTTTCAATAATTTACTTAGATTTCGGTGTTTTAGAAACAAAAAACCGAATATAAATGTTCATAGTCGCAATAAATTTCTTTACGTTTTATTAATTAGAACCACACTGGTAAGTTCGATCAACAATTTTCCCCTGATAAAATGTTTATTAGTTTATTATCTACTACTTTTGTTATAAACGCTTTTTTATATTTTGTAACAAATCATAGTTTTTTGTGTGTTTGTGTTGAAAAATAACCGGAAAATTTCATGATTCTTTATAAGAAGTTATAAATGTATTAATATATCAAAGCTTTGGTGCGTTCTATCAAAAAAAGTTACTAAGATAAAATGTGTATTATTTAATAATAAAGAACTTTTGTTATTAACATTTTTCGATATTTTCAATAATTTACTTAGTTTTTAATGTTTTTTAATCAAAAATCAAAATATTAATGATCATAATCCCACTTAAATTCTTTATATTTCATTATTTAAAACCACACTGGTGCGTTATATTAAAAAATGTTACTAAACTAAAATATTTGTTATTTCAACTTTTATTCTAAACATTTTTTATATTGTTGTTAAAAATCATTGATTTTTGTATTTTAGTGTTGTTTTCCCACACTATTATTGCAATTTATGATACTGTATAAAAAGTTATAAATTTATTAAAATATCACAAAACCGTTCTATCAAAAAATGTTACAAAGATAACATGTTAATTAGTTAATTACTTAAAACTTTTGTAATAAACATTTTTGGATATCTTTAAAAATCAATATAGTTATGATCAATTTTATAACAAAAACAACGATAAAAACCCATTCATTTTGATATCATTTATTTGATATTTTTGCAATTTTAACGAAACATTTTTCGATATTTTGAATAACATTGCCAGTTTTTGATATTTTTTTCACAAAAACCAAGTAAAAATAACTGAATTATTATATAATCAGCACTCACAATTTAACATTTTAAACAAAACTGATGCATTCTATCCAAAAAAATTACTGAGATAAAACATTCTTTCGTTAACCAACGACGACTTTTATTATTCGCAATAAAAATGTTACTTTCAGATGTTTTCATACACAAAAGCAAACGAAACTTCATTTAATCCCATAACTTTAGTTACATTTTAGAAACTATACAACAAAACTGTGCGTTTTATCAAAAAAGTTACTAAGATAAAATGTTCATAATTAAATTCCAAACAACATTTGTGATAAACATTTTTTAATATTATTGTTAGAAACACAACTTTTTCATGCTTTTATCACAAATTTAACTTTCATACTGCATCAATAAATGTTAGGTTAAGGTTTAGATTAAGTCCTAGGTCAGTTTATAGGACAATTTATAGGTTAAGTTCACACCCATTAAACTAAAAAATAAAATAGATACAAATAACAATTAATAATTGTTTAAACTTTACAAAAACAAAACAAAATAAATGAAAACAAAGTTAATTTAAATAAGTTGCACATAATTCTTCAAAACTCAAAAACAAAACACAAATAATTTAAAAAAAAAACAATGAACCAAAACATACCCTGCTAATTTTTCGTTGTCTAGCCTGTGGCTTGCCTCCTTGTGTCTTCGGCATTTTGTTTATATTTGTTTCTATCTTCAATAATCTTCAAACACACACAAAAACGTTGTGTTCCGTTTTTATTTATAACAATATCACTCTTACAACTATATATTTGTTTATAAATCACATAAACACCCCAATAGTTTATAAAAAATACACAATACTTATATTAACAACAATTGTCTTCAGTCTTACTTGAAAGTCAATTTACAAAAAAAGTATGGCACTTGATTTACAACTAATTAATTATAAATATTAATTGTTGATAAATTCTTTATATTTTTCTATGTTTTCTACGCAAAAATAAAATTACGCTGGCTTCATGTTTGGCGAAAAACGCAACACTGCGTGGAAACTCGTTCGGGAGCTTTTGTGATCGCGAATTAAAAATACGCTCGCGGGCGGCGGCGGCTACGCACGTGTCACTGGCGGACGTGGTGGTCGGTCGGTGGGAATCGCGGGCGCGTTTGGCCGTCGATGCCGTCGATTGAAAGCGAACTGCTGCCGTCGCTTCACGCCGCAAGGCTTCTCCTCGTTGCGCCGAACAAAAACGAACTGCGAGGATTGCATACGCCGCCTGTAGTCGTCGCTTTAACTCCCGCGTGCGACGAACACGCCGCACTGTTTGCATTGTGTATTGTGCACGCGACACGCGAAATTTTGATGAGCGAAATAGCGATATCTATCGGCGATTTTCGCGCGCGTCTAGGAGTGAGATAGTGGAGGCGCGCGAACAGCGACGCACCATTTTAATTAACAACGGGCAGATGTCATGCATTTGTCGAACATGGACGATCGATAGGACTCATCATACTCTGTATCTCTGAATAACAACAACAACCACAATATTTAAATTCATGGATTTTTTTTTGGTTTTTTGGAATTTTTTTGGTGACTCATAAATCACACGAGGGGTTTCTACATTTTGTTTCTAGAGTTAAGGGGTGGTTTTATCAAAAAAAGATATTAAGATATAATGTTCACACTATTTTATAACAAATAACTCTTGTTAAAATAATTTTCTGATGTAACTTTTGATGTTAAAAACAAGAATAAACTTTTGTTATTAATTGTCAATGTAGATGTGTATCAAAAAATTTTACTAAGATAAAATGTAAAATGGTTTATTAGGAATAACTTTTGTTTAAACAATTTTTTGATATTTTAAGCAGAAATTGTAGTTTTTTTTAATATTTTAATGCAAAAACACCTAAAACTTGTTTTATGATCTCAACAAGCATCATGGTGGAACGCTGGGGTGGATACCCCAACCAACGTTTTATTTTAATATCATGGAATATGGCTTTATATACAAATAAATACCCTGAAGACAATGCCAGGTACTCACAGGGAAGACGAAGCCTCAACGTTGTATAAAGTGATATTACGCGTGGTCCACGATGTGGCCATCGCGAAGAAGAAGAAATGATCTCAACAAAAGTTGTTTGGAATTAAATTCTGTACATTTTATCCTAGTAACATTTTTTTCCTAAATCGCACCAATTTGTTGATATCTTAATAAACAAAATAAATTTTAATCATTTATGTAAATTTTACCCATGTTTTTAGAAACAATAACAACAAAACTTATGTTTATAAACAAATTATCAAAAAAATTTCTTTACACAAGTTGTTGAGAATTAAATTACCTATATTTTATTTTAGCAAAACTAAAAAGCATCAGCATATTTCTAATAAAAATACTAAAAAATTATCCTAAGAAAATTAATTAGAAATTAAATTATTTAGATTTTACCTTAGTAATTTTTTTAAATAAATTTATCAGTCATATCTGAATACCACCCAAGAAAACATGAAATTGCTAATAAAACTCGTTTGCTCACTTTTTTCAGTCTACCTCATGAAACTAGGGAAAAACGCGTTGGCAGAGGATATTTCAATTTGACTTTCCGTTATACGAATTTCCTGCATTCCATTTTCTTCAATTTTCCACGTCGTATTTGCATTTACGAGTTTAGCGCATTTTCCGTGTTAGTTTTCTGTACCTATTTCTAGTTACCTCATAACATTTTTTAATAACATAGTATACAAAGTGTTAGAAATCAATATTTAATATTAATAATCCATAAAAATTATAACGAAAACCAGATACCAGTATGAAATAAAAATTAATGATAAAATTGCAGATTCAGCTTCACTTTTTGAGACAGAAATACAAATAAACTGCTATTTCCAATTATAAATTAAAAAAAGTATATAACAAATATTGTAGGTAATTTTATAACCTTCAAATTATCTTAGTAACATTTTATGAAAAAACCAACCAGTTTATATATAAATTCAAAAAACTAAAACAAAATTCAACGTTGCATTATAATTTCCAGCATATTTTTGATTACAAAAACACAAAAAACTATTATTACAAATCAAATTTAAAAAAATGATTATAACAAATGTTGTAGGTAATTTTATAATCTACAAAATATCTTAGTAACATTTTTTGATAACACCAACCGGTTTTGGTATAACCTCAAAAAACAAAACAAAACACAAACTTGAGTTATAATTTTTATCATGTTGACAAAGAACAAAAACATAAAAAAACTACAATTTCTAATAAAAATACCAAAAAATGTTTGTACCAAAAATTATTCATAATTTTATCACCTATAAATTATATTCATAACATTTTTGATAGAACTCACCAGTTTGGTTAAAACCTCAGAAAACTAACACAAACTCGAAAACAAACCACATCTTTTTCAAAATTAAAGTTAATTTTACTAAATTGCTTTGTAATTTTCATTGTATTTGCATTAAAATTCATACTTTTAAAACGCAATACTACCGAATAAAGCAAACACTAAATTTGGACCTCGGAAAATTCGAGCTCATTCAACTCTACGCTCAACATTTGTGCCCAGAACAAAACAGATCCTCGCATTCAATATGCGCACGAATGGAATAAATGGAATAAACAACGACTGAAAGTTGAGCACCAAGCAGACATGCTCAAAATGAGTAATCGAGGGAAATGCACTGTAATCTTCGCATTTTTTATTGCGTTTCTGTTTAAATTAGCAATACATTATTTACACAAAAAAACCACACACAATAAAATTACTTCAATTGTTTACACTCTTTTTCTAATGGAATTTATTTTATGTTTTAAACACGTTTGGTATAATTTTTGCTGTTAGGGGTTGTCGAAGGATTGGGGATGAAGACGTTCACTTTGTTCCGGTTTCATCCACATGGCCTCGATCGATGGCAGCCGCGCCACAATCGCGTGCGGTGTAAGCAAGGACCGCGTGTTTATGCCCTTTGACCTGCTTCGCTCCCTAGTTACCCAGTTACGGCATGGGGATGACGGAAGTAAGCAGGGAAATAAGCCAAATCCCGGTTTGTAAGTGTCTAAGGGTAGGTAAAAGCTAAAAACAGTACAAAACTCAAAGCTTTTATACGTATTATAACGTTATAACCTTAAAACCTTTCAAAATCAAACGTGCAATCAACAATCACAATTTGTTTGATTTTCATTTGTTAAACTGTCAAACTGTAAAACAAATGTTTTTTTTTTATTTCCCCCATATAATTCGTGTAGTTGTGTTTTGTTTTTGTGTTATCCATAACCATGATATTGTTGATTTTCTAGTTATAAAACGAAACAAAACATTATAAAACAATAGCGACGGATTTAACAGTAGGGTGCGCGCACATTAATGTTACAACAATTACAAAAACATTGGACATGAACTTTGGCTAGTTCAACGCATCAACAACTATTATTCATTGTTCCAGCTGTGTTCTAACGAGCGTAATGAGGCGCGCACATCAGTGATTGGAATCGTTAACGATAACTAGTCGTCGAAAATTTGCATCTGCCCAACAAGCGCATTCCAAGTATTATAATTGTCAAGTGATGATAACAGAATAATGCCAAGAATACACAACAAACAAGTAAACTTTGAATGTAAATAATGACATAAACTTTGAGATTGTACAGTTTCCGTCATGTTTTGATAATAAAACTGCATCAAAACAAAACAATGAGCTTAATATTATAATAAATAATAATATGTATGATATAAAACAATAATTTTAATGTTTATAAAAATTAATTCGTTGTCAACTTTTTTTTAATTTATAAGTTTTAGGTTTTTTTTTTGTTTCTTTTGAGATGTAACTATTTGCAATTTAAGTGTAATCTAAAAAAAATTAAAACAAAACATAAACAAAAACTATAATTTTTTAAATTTTTTTTCGCAAAAGAACTTCTAAAACTACCTTTCTTAATAATAATATCAAAAAATCATCATAACAAAAGTTGTTCGTAATTTAATTGTCCATATTTTATCTTAGTTACGTTTTATGATAAAACTGATCAGTTTTCTTATAATCTCAAAAAACTAAAACAAAACCAAACAATAAATTGTAATTTTATCAATTTAATCGCACAGAACCCCTAAAAACTACTACTTTTAATAAATTGTCAAAAATCATTATAACAAAAAATGTTTGTAATTTAAATATTTTATTTTAGTAACATTTTTTGATACATCCCACCAGTTTTTTGTACCCTCCAAAAACTAACAAAACCAAACGATAAATTATAATTTTTTTAAATTTATGTTGCACCAAAACCTTTATAACTACTATGTCTAATAAATATCCAAAAATATTTATAACAATTGTAGTTTGCAATTTAATAACCTACAACTTATCTTGGTAACATGTTTTGAGCATTTTCGGCATAACCTCAAAAACTAAAACAAAAAAAAAACACTAATAGTAATTTTTTTTCCATTATTCATGCACAGAATGCTAAAAAACTGCTATTTCTAATAAAAATATCAAAAAATTATTATAACAAAAGTTCGTATTTTTATAACCTATACATTATTCTAGTAACCATTTTTGATAAAACTCAGCAGTTTTCTTTTAACCTTAAAAACTAAAATATAAACAAACCATAACTCGTATTTTTTTTAAATTATTTTTGATTCTCCAACATTTTTAATGATACATACTTATCACATATACTTGGTTTGTGTAATATGTCATATAGCAACATATTTTTATGAGTGCCGCAATTTTCAGCATTGTTTAATAGATTGTTTACGTGACCCTGTGACTTAACTAATTAATTTGGGAAGCGCCCAGTCGCAAAAAATTGTGTCATCGTAATTAAAGCGCATACGTAATTTGTAAAGTGACACGCACGCGTCACAAATTGTTCAGTTTTATGGGCTTACCATTTGACATCTAAACATCCTTAACCATCCTGACAGAGACTGACTAGAAGTGGAGGAGACGCACGGAGAGAATAATAAGAGGATTTCATTATTTATTATTGAGTCGTCGATCGATATTTATTAAATTTTCTAGATCTTTCAATCTCATTCGTTATTTGTTTGAGAGTTGAACAGTTATACTCTTAAAATATTAAACAATAATACTCAATATTGTACCACTTCAAAATGATCAATACTTTTTTTTTAAGAAAAACTGTCAAAACTTCTATTTCTAATTAAAATATCAAAAAATCATTATAACAAATGTTCCTCGTAATTTTATAATCTACATTTTATCTTAATATCCTGTTTTGACATAACCTAAGAAAACAAATCAAAACCAAAAGATAAATCGTAGGTTTTTTTAAAATTTTGTTGTAATATAAAAACAAGTTATTCGTAATTTAATAACCTATGTTTTATCCTAATAATATTTTCTGATATGTTGCACAACATATGACATAACCTCAAAAAACCAATGAAAACCAAAAAATAAATTGTAATTTTTTAAAATTATGGCGTACTAAAATCTTAAAAACTATTATTTCTAACTAAAATACCAAAAAATCTCTGTAACAAAAGTTCGCCGTCATTTTATAATCTATATTTTATCTTAGTAACATTTTTTGATATAGTCCACCAGTTTTACCATAACCTCAAAAAAAACAAAACAAAACCAAAAGACAAATTATATTTTTTTCAATGTTGTTGTTTATCTTAACATTACTCGGTATTTTAATTGTTTAATTAATGTTAAACTAATAAAATGTATATTGGAAACATTTTATACAAAATTAGTTACTAGCCTTAACAAATAACGTAAGTAATAAAATATATGGCTTTTGTAATAAATTATATCATAAATAGTTAAAACAAATTGAAGAATGATACAAAGTTGCATCAGGAAATTCATGGCTAACAGAACGGAAAGTTAATTTGAAGTACGAGGATTCATCTCACTCGTGAATAAATAAAACCCTTGAAGTGAAAATACGAGTTCACGAGCACTTTTCTGGTGCTTCGTATTTATTACGAGTAAATAAAATTGTTGAAAGTTACAAGATGATCTAATTATATTAGCTGGTAGATTACAAATTTTATTTAAAGAAAATATTCTAAATCACATATCCAATTTTTAATAAAGATTTAAAATATTATACATCCATAAACATAATTAAGAAGAACACATAAGAAAAGAGAATTGTCTTTTGGTTATGATTACTGAAGCTGACACAATACTAGTAAGAACTGAAGCATTTCATGTAACGACAAAGGAAGAACACTCCTTGGAAACGACAAATCGTACGCCATTTGTAAGCTTTGACGTATGCTTTCTATTAGACGTCAGAAATATATAAATCATCAATTGGATATCAAAAAATCTTTGTTTGTATTCAAAATTGAAGAGTGTTGTAAACGTTTTGATTTGCAAGTGGTAAGTTGACACACAAAAAAGAAATAACTAATATTGATAATGTGAATATAAAAAATATCTATAACATAAAATATTTGTAATTTCATAACCTATAGTAACAATTTTTGGTAATACTCACCATTCGAATGGAAACCTAAAAAAACAAATCAGATCCTAAATCCAACTGGAAAATCAAACAAAAATCACAAAAAGCAAACAAACCGGCATCCGTTTATTTATCTGCCGATAATTTAACCGTTTGACCTTATCAAACAAATATATGTACCAATCTACCAGTTATAGCTTGCAACACAAATTACTATCGATTATTTTCGGCAAGTTTCGTTTTTCTTTGTGCGCTGTTTTCCCATCGCAGGTACTACACTTTCGTACACTTCCGTGTGACTTTCCCTCGCTTGCGCGCGTCGCGTTCCGGGTAAATGCCGTTCATTCATAACCCGTTCATACCATCCGCAATGCCGGCAATGCAACGCGACAGCAATTACTCGCGCCTGCCACCTCCAGCCCCTAGGATTGCAAGTTTGAGCCCAATTTAAATACAATGCTCAAATAATTGCAAAATATTTTTAGATTTTTCAACCTATAAGACCAGCAAATTGCAAGAAAATAGTTTTACAACAAAACTATTACAAATATTCAGAAGATGGATAAGGGTAGATCATGGCTTTTAATTGTATGGTTGAAACATGATAAAAAGTAATTAATAGCCTAGATTTTATATTAAATTGTTAACAATAAAATATAAACAAATGCTGGTTAATGTGAATAACAAAAAGTAGGTTACTTTGATTTAGGTTAAAACAAAAGTTAAGGGTTGTTTTTAGTTAGTTGTGAGCTCACCGTATTCGATGGACGCCGACTGGAGTGATCGTCGTCAGTGTCTTCATCAGCGTCGTCATCACGGCTGGCGGTGGCCCCCATCGCAGTGGTAACAACAAAAGGCTGCAACTACGACGGCGGCAACGGCCCGCAGCCGGGGGCCGAGCTGCGGACGGGCTCACAATCACAGAGCGAGCGTAACACCCTTACCCCGGCCGCTCTCGCGAAAGATTGACGCGGCACTGGCGGCGGAAGCAAACCACCGGCGCCAGTTGTTAGCAGCGCCGCCACCTGAGCTTACAGCAACCCTTACAAACAATCAAAAACTAAAATTAATAAAATTAAACAACATAACTACTAATAATTATTTTTTTTCTTACAAAAAACTCAGAAAAATTAAACATTGAATTTTAAAATTAATTTCTTTCATTTTCAGACACACAGCGACATCTACTGTCACCATGATGAGTTATAAGTACGTATCACAATCATATAAAACAACACACAAAAACAAGTATTTTCGAGACGTTCGTTGAAAATTTTATTAATAACATAAGCTGCTAATTAAAATAGTAATATTGTCACAGCATAATGCAGCGTCCAATACCGACAAGGACATTAGTAAGATTTCCGGTTCTCTTTGGTGGCTTTGTGGTGGCTTGCGGAGTTGCCTTCTATCATAGGTATGTTTAGTTGTAATTTTAAGGTTATGTTAATATTTAACGTTTTTTAAAGCATTGCTACATTCGTAATGAATAAATTAACACTATTTTAAATACAATTACAGAAAGTCATTATTAGGAGAGTCACAAGAAATACAAAATATGGTAATTACCGAAGCTGGTGGCGCCGAAATGATCAACAAGATCAAACAGAAGCACAAAGAGTATAAGCAAACTCATTAAATCACAACAAACAATCACAGCACTAGAATGTGGCTATAGTCCATTAATTGTTAATTTTATTTATGTTAAAAGTTATAATGTGTAAATACTTGTAAACTAATATTGCATTTGTGATTATTTTGCAAAATATTTTATAAAATTTTTCTTGAACTGTGTGAGTGTGGCCTTGAAAACTTTGTGTATTGTGGGTTGCCTGTATTAAATACTACATTTTGTATTTATTTGTTTCAGAAGTTTTTTAAAATTTATTCGGCTTCTTCTTTCATTTGTCTCATTACTGTTAAGAAAGACATTGAAGCTTTAAATACCTAAAACATTTGTTCAAATATCAGACATTCATATAGTTAGTTATATAGTTACGTACAACTGTAAACGCTTCACAATTTATTTCTGCTAAACCACCAGCATAGAAATGAAATTGTTTTTGAGCTCGCATTATGACAAACCCAACGTTCTTTTGTAACTCCATTGATCCCTCATACCAATTACTAGCATAAATTGCTTCAGCTAGTTTTTCTGCCTAAAATAATTTGTAGTTACTCCAGATATTCTAGTCTGTTACTGTTACGAAGGTTTAAGTTTTATCATAAATACTTACTTCTGTGATGAAATAAGTAGCTGGAAAACAATACAAAGCAAACTGACAATACAAGCAAGTACTGTAACCAATACTTAGTATCATTCGACCATAATTACCAATGCTGAAACATTTTTTATAAATATTTTTACAAAAAACAGAAGTTTAATTCTTTACTTAGCCATCAATAAATAAACTTCCATACAACTTAGATAAATTGATAGCCCATATTGACCCAATAAAGGAATACTCCAAAACTTAACTAATTCTTCTGTGTAAATTAATAATTCTTTATGATATTCAATCAACTTTCTAAAGTTTGCAAAGTAGTCTTTATCAGTGACATCAAGTCTTTGTATTGTGTAGTTAATAATCTTTAATTGAACAATTAAATGTGTAACATATACCACATAAAGCATATCTATTCCAACAACAAATCCAGCAAAGATAAAAGCATATGCATATTGACTTATTAGTAGCACCTCGAAGGCATATGGAACATTTGGTGGAACCCAGCATACGATAAGAAGTTCATCAGGTTTATAAATTGGTTGTAAATAAAATAAGAAACAAGTACCAAAAACTAAACATGAATATATGTGGATTAAATAATAAGTGATTTTGTAAGTTCCTTCAGCATCATTTTGGACAGATAAAGGGAAATTTTCAGGTTTCCAGAATGTTAGATGCTTTTCGTACAAATACATATAACGATCCCTGTAGAAATATATAGGACACGCTTTTATAAACATCTGTAGGTATAAATAAATTGAATTAATATTATTATAACAATGTTATTGCCGTTTTAAGTTTAATTTTTAAATTATTTGTGCTCTTAACTATCTGCAACTTATTATACACGTTTTATTAGTACGGTGTGGTTAGTTATATATTAAAAATAAAAATACTATATTTATTTTGGTATAGTTCAAATTCTTTTTTATTGTTTATAAAAATGTAAATAAAACCATATTATTTGTTTATGTTCTATGTGTTTGTCTTTCAAAAACGAGCAATTTAAAAACAAAGAAAAACCTTATTCTAAAACTTTTAATAACCACGCGGTACAACCAAAAATTAGGTATAAAATAAGTTGCCTATAGTTGGCTTTAAAGTTTCAAAATAAAAACTTCAAAAAGCGTTTATTTAACTTTAAAAACAATCAAACCAATAATTCTTAATGTAAAATTAAATATTAATAAAAGAATAAAAAATAAGCACTATAATATATCAATATTAATAACCTGACACCAAGTAGTCATTGCTTCAATTGTTCTTGCTAATAAATCCACATCACCATTAATATGCCATAAAATCACCGAAGTTAAGCCAATATACAAAATAGCAGACAAAATAAAAATACTTGCTATAATTCTTGACACTTTAGGGTTGTCTTTAGGTCGTTGTTGTGTAAAATAAAACACCTTCAAGAGGACTTCAGTTATATTTGCGTATTTTACCATTTTTCTTGTTTGATAAGTATGTATTGATAATTGATAAGTATAATATTCATTACAAGAATACTTGATTGGAATAATGTAGAACACAAAACAATAATCATTTGTCGTACAAGTTTATATATAATACTTTGTGTAAATTATTGCAAATTATTGTGTTTTACAATCAAAACATTATTAATTATTAATTAAAACATTACTTAGTTATAAAGAAAATTGTATGTAATATAAAAACTAAGCATTATAATTATGTAAATACAAACATAATTAATTATTAGTTGAATAATTATAGTCATTTAGAATCTTAAGGTATGCTTTGGCGTGGTTTGTTGGAAATAAATCGCAATATGTTGTAATACATGTGGTAATTTTTAACAAACAAACATTATAAAGTATTGATACGTGTTGATACGTATAAGTACATATCATTAATAATTTGAAATAAATTAATTTAAAGTAACACCTAAAATAACTAAATAAAACGACGTTTTTCTAATTTCGTATCAAAATATTAGTGTACATTTAAAACTCAAATATATTTTTATTTCTAAACTAGCACATCCCGACGTTCGTTGCTATGCTCATTGCATTAAGAAATTAAGAATCCGGCTTCATAATTTAACAAAAATATTTTTACATTTGTATTTGTCCTATAAAATATATTATTTGAATTACATATGAGGTTTTACTTTGAAGGTATTGATTGTAACTTTCATTTCTTATGCTAAAATTTTATAAATATTTCTTTAATGCTGAGACCAATGTAAGATGATCAATTTTCAAGAACGCGTTTGAAAGAAACAAAGAAAGTAATGTTTATGCTATAAATTCGTTTATACTTTAAAGTATAATTCTTAAACTACATAATATTATTCAAATAAATTTGAGTCACTTTGCGTCAAGCCGTTGAAGTGGACGCACGTGTTTTGCACCGTACATATTATTGTGTAAAAATAAAATTTAAAAGCCAACTATCCTAACTGGGCCGTCATGGGCAGCGAAGAAGTAATGGATACTGCATCGCAGGGTGACGACGAAGGGTACAGACCTCCTGGTTACGCAATGAAAAAAAGAAAACGCGGGAGACTACCGAAAGATATCAACGCCACATCTCAAAAACTCATCGCTGAACTCCAAGATAGAATCAAACAACTTGAAAAGACACACAACTCATCACAATCACCAGTCAATGCAATTAGCCAGACAGACCTACAATATCCGACATCTAGATGCTCACAAGGGCCCAACCGGCCCAACCATCAACCAACCAGTCCAACACACACACTCACAACATACACTAAACGCAAGCTCTCCACAAAACACACACGAGGTTAGAACCAAAACATTTAAATCTTTTAAATCTATATACACAATTGATTGTGACAATCTTTCCCGTATACAAATGACGGATAAATGTAATCGGTCCAAAATCAGCTAACATTAATATTAATATTCTGTCCGAAATCATACTTAAAACTCAGCAGATCTCAACTTAATATTATCAAAATTTGTCACTGAAGGTCATATTCAAATTTACAGACTAAAAACAACAGATACACATACATCCGCCAACTCTCAACAGTACACGCACTTGTCGTCATATTCTGCAATTATCGCCAATGTAGAACCGGAAATCGAGGACGACTACTTATCGCAAATATTGAAAAATCAGAGCTATACATTCCGGTGCTGCAAACGAGTAATTTCGAGAGCAACCAATCAGCCTACATCATTTATACGTATCATTACCAGTGACATCGCCAGCTTTGAGAAGCTAATGGCTGAGGGATTATTTTTTTATAACTGCACCTATAAAGTTTTCCCGTCTAACCCACCAAAACCCATCCCATAAGCTTGTGGCAAATGTTCATCATTTCTTCACACCACCACTGCTTGCAGAGAACCTTTAAAATGTCACAAATGCCATGGCAACCATATATCCATAGCAAGCACATCCGATCTACCAAGAAAGTGCCAAGCTTGCAACTCCGAAACCCATGATGCATGGAGTACAAAATGTCCTAAGCGCCCACTTACACCCATCCAAGGTATCTCGAACGTCCCAATCAAATGTAACAACAATACCTCCAGAAGAAAACGGTTTATCACAGACTTTGAGATTGATACACAGGCGGTTTTTTCTGGCAATAGAATGTATATTGTAATATTTGACCTCCGTGATCCCACCCATACCTCTCCTACAGAACCAAAAGATAATATCACACAATTCGTTGCAAATTTGCAACCGAACTAAAATGCCTTCACTCTAACATCAATGGATTTGCCCAAAGGAAATGTCCGATGTCCGTCTAACGTTGGATAGTGGATCTGACCATCTAGCAATTGGTTTCTCAATACACCTGGACTATGCACTAAACCTTCAAACTCATTATACCCCAAATCTAAAAAAAAACTATCTTCAATCAGTTTGTGCAGATATTGACGGCTACGCAGCCAATATCCATGGTACGCTAGTTCTTGAGCACATTGATAATCTGCAATCTCACCTCAGCAACTCGATTATTGCACACAGTTCTAATTACCGGAACCTAATTAAACGGAAGCGGCAACTTTATAGACGGTATGTCAAAACAAGTGACATTTCGCTTAAAAGACAGTTCAACCAATTTAACCGCGAGATTAATGTTTTATTACAAAACTACAAAGCTCACCAATGGCTAAAGGATTGCCAAGAAATTGAATACGACCGAAACTATTCTAAGTCCTACTGGCAAAAAATCTAACGGCTTTCACGATACAAACGATCCCATACCATTGAGAAAATTATCCATAGCTGTCCCTTACGGAATATTGACCATATTCCATAACCGACTCCGACAAAGCTCTATTCTCTAGTCTACACAATCCTCCAAACTCCCTACTATATGACAAATGACTTATTCCTAATATCCACAGTCCTCACCAAGTCTTAAGATCAAAATTTATAGACAATCACAATAACTTTGACATTGTGACTCCTTTCTGTATCCAAATCCCCAACTAATATACTTGTAAATACAAATCCCCTACACAAACCCTATTCCAATTTTATTCAGAATTACTTTAATTATTAATTTGTTTATTTTCAGAATTTCTTTTTTCTCATTAATTTTTGTATTTTCATTTATACTCTTAGTCTAAGAGCCCGCGACTGCCAGACCTTCGTTATTTTAGGAAAGGTGAAAGTTCGTGTATGTGTGTCCAACACAGTTAAGAGCGATCCCAAAATATGATATCTGGATCATGGTTCCTTTGGCAGATAACTGGTAACAACACTTTCAATGAGTCTGGCAAGATGATAGAACCCTCAAAACTGTTTGGCTACTCAGGAAAGAAAATATAAAAGTTCTCTAAATAATATATATAAAATTCAACTTTCATAATATAACGAAAATATATATTCAAAATATTAAAGTTTATGGATGTCTGGCGGGGGTTTGCACCCATACTAAGTGTCTGGCATTGAGAATTGCGAGTTATAATACTGTACTGTCATCTACACTCAGGGAATTGAGTGTCATAAATTTAAAAAAATTAAGATAGTATTTTGTACATCTTTGTTACCATTTATCTGCCAAAGGAAAGACGATCCAGATGTCGTATTTAGGAATAGTTCTTAACTGTATTGGAGACACACATAGACGAATTTTCAACTTTCCTAAAATAACGAAGATCTGGCATTCGCTGGCTCTTGATCTCTCTGTTTTGTTAACTATTATGTTCTTTCCTTGGCGGAAAGACCGGCAAGGTCGATAGCCTTTTAAAAATATATTAAGTTAGTTAGTTAAATTTTAGTGACATGGTCAACAGTTATGACAAATTTTTAAAGACGCGCTTGAAAAAAAATCCATTGAAATTGCCCTAATTTGAAGGCTTATATAAAATACTTGGAAACATATATACGAAATAAATTTGGTTATATGTTATAGTACAACTCCTAAACTATGTAGGAAAAATTTAGGAAGTAAATTCAACATGGACTAGAAGAACATAATTCACCTGTAAACTGTGTACCTGCAAAACGTAGAAGATTCCTGCTTTTATTCACAACTGTCAACACCTGACGTTAATAATGCCAAATGTCATCAGAAACTACCATAAACCAAATTTACTGTTTCATCACATTAATCTGTCAAGTTTTTTTTGTACATTACAATAGAATTAAACAAAAATGAATCCTTTCAAAGAAATTTATACACCGATTGAAAATTTCTTCATAAATTTCGAATTTTTTGACATTCGCACCCCTCAAGACTTGTACACATTCTTTATGATTTGCCACTTATTTTCCTGGACTGTGTTATTATGGAAGTTTAAATGATTTGCATAAATATAGACCGTCAAATTTATTATACATTGCTGGAATTGTTCATAACTTAAACCGAAAGCTGGAAAGCTTACAATGAGTACGAAATACAACGGATGACGGATTATACTAAAGCATAAACGAATAATGTGATTTTGTACCTTGGAATTATAAAATCTACAAATCTAAACCTGAGCATAGCGCAAAATGAAGAAGTAAAATATGTAACAAAAAAAAACAGGGTTTAAACATTTACCAATGTTTTTATAGAAAAAAATATTAAAGAAGTAAAGAAATGTTTAATAATTTTTTATTTATTTGTGTGTAGTAAGAGTTGGTATGTTTTAAGTTTTAAGAGTACAACCAGTAGGTGAGTAAATAGAAATTTGTGAAACATGTGATTCGCGTGAATCATGTGTGGAAATGTTATGCAAATTTCCGTTCTGTACGCTCTAGAGGTCGAACGAGGTGTGAAGCGTTGCGTTGTGTGATGTAAAAGTGGAAATATTCACACGTTGAGGGGTGGTGTGCAGATTGTCGTTGATGCATATTCATGAGGAAATTTTGTGTAGCGTGGCGTATCCCCGGCCTCCGGATTTTCATCGTCAGGAGCGTGACGCGCATATGAGGATTAAGTGATAATATGGTTGCTTTTTGCTGTACCGTTGCCCATTGCCGAAAGCAAAAGCCACCCGATGTGGATGGAAAATTTTCAATCAAGTGCGGATTACTGTCCCTGCCACAATAGCCGAAAACTGGATGAAATTATTTAGATTTTGTCCAAAATCAACATTAACCAATTTCATTTTTTAGCTTTGTTAAAAATTATTGTTTTAATAAAATTATTAAGAAAATAAATTTTTAAATTAATTATTAACTACTACACAATTAATGATTGTGTTAAGAGAATTACTTATTAATTAAAACTTTTATATATAAAAATCACTATTAGTTTGCTATTGTAAGTAGTTGCAATTTTGTAGTTTTAAAAAAACTGCTTAGTTTTTTTTTAAATTAATAAATAAATAAATTTAAATAAATTTTAACCCCTTAAGAACATTTGTAGTTAAAATTTTCTAATAAATTGAAATAAAAATTTAGATATTTCAAAAATTAACAATAAATTTAAGGGTTGCAAAGATTTTTATTATTTTGCATAACACCAATACGCGTAAGTATTAAAGAAGGTGTGTTGGGGGTTGTGTTAAAGTAAAACTCGGCGAAACAAAAAAAATGAACTGATCAAAATATCTTTAAATGAAATTTATTTATTAAATATAAAACAATCTTAAATACAGCTTTTATGTTTTTAGGGTTGTTTTTGGTGTTTTTTAAGGATACTTTTTCAAAAGAAAACTTTTTTATGTTTAGTTTTAGTTTTAGCTTTAGATCAAAATCAAATTTTAGTTTGATGAATAAATGTATGCACGTGCAATAATTGAATTTTGGTACAAACAGACTCCACTACGTTTGGAGGGTTTCAAGGTGGTGGTATACAAAAATTGACACCTGGACGCAAGCGGCGCAGCTCTCACTTGTAGACAATGCATTACCAGTGCCGCCTACGCCGCCGACAATTGCAAATAGCGCCCCACTTCAACAATTATTACCGCGTTTAGCATTATCATCCCTCTGCTCGCGCGCGTCACCCTCTGTCGACTTCTCTTCATACCAACGCCAGCAGTGAGCGCACGAGCACGTGGCACACACCACAACAACACGAAGAGATAATTCGAACAGGAACAAGTGCGCATTGTGATTCACCGACTGCATTTACACTGAAACAAAAATATTCACGTCGGATTGGAAATTAAATTTGTACTACCACAAATACAAGGTAATTTTGTTTGAACTAAATTCAAATATTTTTTTTATTTTATTAAAAATTGAATATACCTCATATTTTCAATTTGTACTAAAGTTAAGTTAAGTTTTATAAAAATACTTTAGTCATAAAACTATTTATCTTTGTAACAAAAGTGGATGACTTTGTTTGTGTTTGTGACAAGTTTTTTGTGATTGATTTAAATTTGGGGTTGTTTTAGTTAATTTTTGTTTTTTTATGAAGTTTTTCAATATATTTCGGACTTGTAAGTTTCTAATTTGACTAAGTCTACAAACAAAAGTAAAACGGAAAACAAATCAGCAAAACTTGTCGTCGTGAAGTATGTTGTGGTTGGCATTTGTGTTAATGCGTTAATGCAATCATTGAGGGGCAAAGCGTGGTGCAAAGTGTGTGTATGCATTTTTTTTGCTAGGGGTCATTTTGTGTGACATAACATGCATATGTTAATTTTATTAGAAAAAGTATGTGAGTTGGGGGATGTTCATTATTATATTCAATACAAACAATCGTTTTTTTTAGATTTGTTTTCGATATTTTAATTTTATTTTATTTATTCTGTTCTCTTTTTGATATTTGATTAAAAGTTAAACAGTTGAATGTTGAGTGATTAATTAATGCAATTATTTTAAAACTATTTTTGGAATCATTTAAATAATTTAGGAGTAAATCAGTTGTTTTGTGTAATTTCTTACAATTTCAAATTATTGATTTGAAAAAATTAGTTTTGAATTGAAAATAAATTTATAATTTTAGCTAGTTCATGGTACTTTTAAATTTTGAAGATGTTATAGATAATATAGATATATTAAATATTTTGAGAAATATTTTACTTTTAAAACTACAGTAGAGTCCACTTATAATGACATCGAAGGGAACTGACAAACACGTCATAATAAGCGGACGTCATGCAAAGCGTTTTGTGAAATATGTAACTATGTACATAAGTACTTAGGTATTTTAATACAGAAACATAGTAATTACATATGAATACATACATATTAAATCAAAATCAAAATTGCACGTAATCAGTACATTATAACATATACAAATGTATTTTACTGTAAGTAAACTGTAATTTGTGTCTGCTTTTGTTTTTTCATTTTATTGTCAAAACAGTCTATAATACTAATCTGTGTAGAAAACATAACTATGGTCAAATTATCATTTTCAATATTGCTGTGGACAAATCGTGATAATAATTCTGCAGCTTTTAATGCCTCTTCTGCGGTAGGTAATGATGCTCTTCCTCGACTTCCTTCTCCCTATCACCTTGGAGTTGTTCCTTAGCACTAATGTTCTGAGGTATAAAGAATCATGTCCGGTTAAAATGACCAACCGAACATAATTTATTAAAAATGGGTCATAATAAGCGACATGTCACTGTAAGGGAAGTTATTATATCTGTCTGTTATCGTCTGTTCTATAAAAATTTTTATATGAAAACCGGACTTCGTAGTGTAATTACGTCATAATAACCGGTTGGTCAATATAGGCGGAGTCATAGTAAACGGATTCTACTGTAATAATACATATACCGATTGTATTAAATCTTAGTTATTTTTTGTTTCTAGATTACAATTAAACAAAACGAAGTAAAACTAAAAATCCAAATTTAAATAAAACAATTTTAAGAAATAAATAGTCTTTATATTTTGAATGAAAATTTAGAATATTGTAAATATATTGATTATTTATCTCACTTCTTATGAAAAATGTAAATTATTGTTTGAAATGTGTTACAATTACTTTTTTTACAAATTTCAAATATTACATAAGTCAAAGTAAAAACTGTAAATAATATAGAACATGTTAAGAAAAAATTAGTCTTTGTAAATTATCTTGAAAATTTTAGAAAATATTTTCATTTTTTTTAAGAAAACATATTATTTGTTTAATACTTCAAATGTTTATTAAGCACTTTATTAGGTAGTCCCGCACTTTTCTAAGCCAAATTGTGAATATAAACAATTCTTCAACCCCCTTGAACACGCATAATAAATTTCATAAAAATCGGTTCAATCGTTAAGAAGGAGTTTGCGAACTAGCTAACGAACAGTAGATGTTTATAACTTTACTTTACCATTATAACTTTATATATATATAATCCAAATGGATAACACAATATTATCTAACATAAATTATCAAAAAAAAATTCGAAAATGTTTGATTTTATATGTTTTGTCAAAATATTTCATCAAAATAGTTTTATTTTGCAAATATATCAAATAAACCAAATTTTTGTTGGAATTGTGCAATTTTATTTTTATTAATATCTAATTATTATACGTTTGTTAGTTCGCAAACACCTTCTAAACGACTTCTAAACAAATTTCTTTGTGTGTGTTCAATGGTATTCGAGAATGGTTTAGATTCCCATTTTTTTGTAGTAGGTATTTATTGATTTTTGAATTATTTGTGAACAAGTATGTAGCGCAGGAACGAACGCCGGGCTGAGTAAACGTGCATGATTGACAACAAAAATGACAATGTCAATTAGCTTAACGAGCAAATATTAAATCTGCTGTCACTGAATGCACTGAACTAACGGAATTATTAAATTTGCTGAATCCAAATAGATTGCCACACCAGATTGCCACTGAATGTTTCAACATCAAAGTCCACCACAGTCGTGTAATACCATAAATTATTGATGCTAAACTTTAGGTCGAAGATGTACATATTAAGGAATTTCCAATGCTTTTCAAAGGCTTGCCATTTGAGTACAAGAGTTTTCTTTGCATCTTTGCATCATTTACAAAGACAATTAACAAAGTTCAAGGACAAACACCCATGGTTGTATGTAGCTTGCTTGCGTATCGGCACCCAATTAAATTAATTTGTAATATACCCAATTTAAAAATGCAAAAATTATTGCAATTGCCTTAGCCAAGCCAAGCGCGGCTGCTGGAGCCTCGACGCATCAACTTTAAGTTTGACCTCTGGGAACGCGGCATGCAAAAAAATGTTTTTCAAAAAGTCTTAAATCGAAAACTGTATGTGCTAGATTAGATAATAGTTTAAAATTTTAATAAGATTTCCACTGTTTACCAGTGTAATCCAGTTTAATCTATATCTTCTTCCGTATGGGCTCAGAAACGATTGTCAATAATTGGTACCCATTGAACCCAGAGAAAACTGAAAGTCTAGCAGAAATATTCCTAAGCAAAACAAAAAGGTATAAAAGTAAAACAAAATATTAATGAAAATATAATATTTCTCTATATAAACTATTGACATATTCAACAATATGATAGAACATACCCTTCATAACTTATACAAATTAGATGAACATAAATCTTTATGTTATAATAATCTGGGTTCTTTTAAGAGGGACCAATTAATATTTGCTAATCTTTGTGTTTCCCCACAAAAGTGTGTGATAATATTCATTGATTGCAAAGCAGCTTCCAATTCTGATAGTCCTACTAAAAAAATAAACAGTTATGAATAGTCCTAAGCTCACAAAAGAATTCAAAAAACTACTTAAATTTATTAACTATATTACCTTCAATATTTAACTGAACTTGGTTTGTGTTATGATCAAAATAAATAACGTGTCCAATAATATACTTTGATAATTCATTTGTTTGAGTTTTATTCATCTGAAAGTCAATAAACATAAATGGTCACTAATTTAATGCATTCATTCATCTTTTGTTTTATCATAAATCATATTTTTATCTCAACTAACCTGAAATAGAATAGTATCACCAATATGAGGTAACATATTATGCATAATTAATAACTTATTAATTATATTTTGTGTTAAAGGTTTTCCTAAATATTCTAATTTATGAGCTGATTTAACCTTAATTTCTGGTGTGGGTTTAGGATTGTAATCAACATTCAGACTTTCTGTATTTCGTGCTGTAAAGCATCTTGTTAATTTCGGTGCAAGAAATAGTTTACATTCTCGAATGTGTTGGAGATCTTGTGGTGTTAAATTTAATTTATTACAAATATCTAAGTCACTTAATTGTAATTTTGTATTCTTTGTAGTTGTTTTTGGTATTTTCATTTTAATAACTTCTTTTTGTGTTTTTGCTTTAGTAATATCTGACTTAATTTTATTCCTCATTTTATCTTCATGTTTTGTTTTTTTAGTTACTTCAACTTTCGTATTTTCTTTCAATTGTTCTCTTTCTTTCTCTTCCTCTAAATCAGGTTTAGCTCTGAATCATAAATTATAATTAGTAATTTTAAGTCCTCAATTAAATCATTAATTACATGGCATTTTAAAGTACAATTAAAATACTTACATAACTTTGTCATTTGGATAAATAACTTTAATATCTTCATTGGGTGATAAATATGCATCAGGACTACCACATACATATAAACTAAAGTTGTGAATGTTAAACTTCTTTGCAATGTAATCAATCAAATCTTGAATAATACAGAATCTTTGTTTTATGCGTATCTGACATATAGCATTATCACCATGATAGAAGTAATACAATAATAATTGATTGCGTTGTTTTTTATTTGTATTCATTATTTATTTATTAATTTTTATAATTGTTACAACCTGAACCAAAGAACATAGTCTAAGACCCGAACCGCCCGAACCACAACTTGAACCCTGTTTGGTTTTTATTCTATGTTTTAACCTCAAAAAACACAGAGCACTATTTTTTAATATACAGTAAGACTCGCCTAACGCGCTTTACCGCGATTTATTAATTTTTTATCGTAAATTGAAAACGCACAATGCAGGCATGAAGCCTCAAATATAATATATTTGTTTGTGAAGCCCACCCCCCTTGGTGACAGTTTTTGCAGATTAAGAGATTTCAGCTGAAAACATAACCTGGCGAAACCACTTAGGAACAAAAAACTACACGAAACTACATGAAACGGCGCAAAATGACTTAAGAAAGAATATAAAAATTCTTTTAGATATTTAAATTACAGTTTTATTTAAGCCACTACTCCGTAATGTGTGTTTTCTTGTTAGTTAGGATAGTTTTTTGAATATAAGCTAAAACAAATTGTTTCACGGTTTTAGATGACTTCAACTAATGAAGAACTCCCAACTCAAACCCAAACGAAACCTCGGATATCACCATTGGAATTCCGCAACACTGATTTGGTCTCTAGACTTTTAGCAGCAACCCCACCTTATTTCTACAACATGTCTTTAGTTCCCCATACTTATTTCTTCAGCGAAATGCTACGATCGTTTGTCCAAGCCAAGACGGAACGTGTGAATGCATCAATACCACGCCGGCCAAGAAAACGTAATTGGACCCAGACGAAAACGTCAGATCCTGGACAAACCCACCATAAGTTACAAAAACTTCCAACTGAAGATACCTGGAAACCTTCAAACGACTCGAACGTAAATTATTACGACGAACATAAACTATCAATACCTCCAGAGCTTCACAATAAACAAAAACTATTCTCAGGTTTGTTACCAACTGGTAGCAACCTAACTTTAAAACCAAACACAAATCTTTACCTAAACTCAAACCAGGTTTCCCCAAATAGTCAAAATCAAAGTCACAATAACCAAATAACCTCATTAAATCAAACTAATACAGAGTCGTCATCAAATTTAATCCTACCCCCGCCACCTCCAATATGGTACCCACCGCTATACAATACCCCACCTTATGGTATAGATCCCTTACATTTCTATATAGATCTACGTGTTTCTGGGCACATTTACGACCGAAAAAAATCGATGGAAAAAGCAGAAGAAGAATCGGATTTGTTATTAAAAGAAACGTGTCCTAATATGGAAAAATGTAACATTTTCAAATCCTCCAAAAACACGTCAGCGTTCAGTGTGCCAGTTAAGAACTACCCTCACCCGATTAATTTGAGTAAAGCAGAAAACGTTGAATACAAACCTATAAAGTTTGACGTCAAATCGTTGGGATTTGAAAACACACACAACAAAACGGGGATTAATTACGTGATGAATAATATCGAGCGGGTTTATAAGGATTTGCATGACTCCGAATGTAAGAATCGTGAATTCAAGGAACTGATTGGACCTGAGACGGATGTTGATTATATGAGCCAGAGTAATAAGATGGATATTAGGTTGGATACTACGGAAAATGAAAATTGCGATGGGGATGGAAGTGTTGTCGTTGAGGTGGTTGATGTTCAAGATAATGATAATACTGCAACTTAATTTTTTTAATTGAAAGATTTATTAACTAAATAAATTAATAGTTTCAAAAATATATATTAAAAACAGGGTAGTTCTTTTGGCTATTTATAATTTATTGTAAATATTGGTGCATTTAACATGAATAAAAAAATTAAATTAATTTATTAAAATATTTTAGGTTTACAATTCAAAAATAGATGGCCATAGTTTTACTAAAATTTGAAATATATTAAAATAATTTTAGATAAATTACGAATTAAGGACACAAATAAATATTTTATATATTAAAATAGTAAATATAGACCATAATAATAGTTGCTTTTAATGAAACTACATTTTATTTGTGATTATATTCTACTAAAGTTTTGTATTGCAAAATAAATTTAAATCCGTTGATTTGGCAATTTCTAAAATAAAATTTGATAGTTGATAGTTGTTGTTTAATTCGCATTGCGCAGCAGTTCATCATACTGGACCAGTAATTAAATCGAGTACATTATATTTTGAGTTTGAGGACAATAATGGTTTGATTATTTTTTTCATTGTTTACTGCAAATTGCCAGAAACGAGATAAGCTTGCTTTTAAATGGTGCGTAGTGCCCAAATTTTGGAAATTGCACAACTACTTAGCAAAGTTAGTATATAAACATTGACATGTTGAGATTCTGATCATTACTGCGTTGGTTGCAAGGTAAAGCACTGCAACAAATTTGTAATTTATTAAACAAAGATTTATTCATAAATATAAAGATGAATAAGCTGTGTATTACAATGATTATGATCTTTATGGCTCTTGTCTTCGTTGATATGACTTACGTAAGTACACTTTCTCGTTTTTATTTGTTTGAATCGATAGTTTTGGCTGTTTTATTAATTGTTATGTTGAATAATTGATTTAAGGCTCATTCAAGTGTAAGTGGTATAGCTTCCCAAATTAAGGATACATTTGAGAGTGGGTTTGGTGCGATTGCTGGACTTACCAAAAATGCTTACAAAACAGTTGAGGAAACTGCTAAAGATCAGTATGAAAAATTATCATCTTAACTGTAAATGTTTGAAAATAATATATTGTTGATACTAATTGTTATTTTTAATGGTTGAATATAGTTTTTGTGAAGTTTCAATTGTGAAGAACGTTGGGAATGTTAATTATTCAAGTTGATTCTTAACAACATTTTTAGAAAAATTAAATAAGTATGTTTTTTATTTGTATTCTTTGTTATTTGAAATTTATTTAAACTTAACATGTTACTTTTTGCTTTATTTTACTCGCAAATTGCAAAGTAGAAGTAGAATAAACTAAAGATTGGAAACACAATCTCTATTAATCACTCTTCAATGAAACACAGAAAGTTCCCTACAAAAGTTTTATGTATTATAAAAAAATGTTATTGAAGCAAAAACAACAACAAAAATACACACAGACAATTAGGCAGATAAAAAGGTCGTGATAGATACATATAAGGAGAAAGAGAGCAGAAATGATGAAATGATGAAAAAAAAAAACAGAAAAAGAGAATAAAATGATGGAATAGAATAATACAAAGAAAAGCAGAGAAATATTTAAAAAATTATAGAAATAAGACGGGAATCGAGATGGTCAGCCAAAAAGGTATAGAGATAGGCAGACATAAAATGAAAAGAGAGTAAAGAGAAAAAAAATAATAGAAAGGAAAAAAGTGAAGAAAAAGAAAGAATAGAGAAAATAAGGAAAAAGACCAAGAAAGGGGAAGCACCGAGAATAATTAGAAAAGACAGAGAACTACAAGGAGACCCAAAAAAAAATACAAAACAAACAGGTGATAGAAAAATGTGAAGAAAGAAAGCATGGGAGAAATTAAGGGAGAGTGAGAGAGGGTTAAAGATAGAGAGAGAACGGGAAGAGACACGATAGAGAAAAGGTGAGATAAGAAACAGAAAAAATAAAAATAAACAAAAAACCACAAAAATTAAATTTGCAATTTAATTTTGATATTTTCAGATCAAATGAAAACTTTTGCGAAAACTTTATTTTTAGAAAACGTTTTGTCATAACTAATAATAACTTATCTGAAACAAATTACGAGTAATTAATCATTATTGATTAACAAATCCTAGGCTCTTTACAGTACCAATAAAACCTCATTAGTACCTGGTTACATAACCTCTACAAACTAAGCCTTTGAAATATCGACGATTATCATCACAGATCAAAGCAAAATAAATTAAAAATCGAAATAACTTCTGTGGTACTACGCACTAGGATAAAAACAAATATTGGTAAACACCGATGGACCTACACTGTTTTGTTATATGAAAAATTCATTTGATGTTTGTTTTTTTATAGTTCATTTACTATACTATTTATTACAAAAGACACAATTGAGGTCATTTATAATCATTAAATGGCAAATCACCGATAATGATAGCAATAAAACAACATCATAGATATTTT
>JARJDS010020476.1:0-14485 GCA_030264155.1 Atheta pasadenae | reverse complement strand
CCTTGGTTGGTTTAAATGCTATGAACAAATAAGTAAAATAATTGTTTTGATGCTATTATTTCAAGTCATGTGGAAATTTCAACTTTAACCTCAAAAGTAATTATGATCCATATTTATTTTAAAAAATTGTTTAAAACATAGTTTTAGATCATTTATTTAGCTTTCAGTAGAATTTTAGATTATATTTTTAGCTTCATTGGTTTTTGAGTTTTTAACAAATTAGTAAAACAATGTTTTTGCTGTTAATGTCTCGAGTTCAGTGTAAATGTCAACTTTAACATCAAAATTAAATATGTTAATAAATAGTTTAAACAATAGTTTTAATTTGTTATTTTATTTTTATTAAAATCAAGAAGACTTGAAACAAAAAATCCTTTAAACATCAAACTAATAAATTGTTGAATGCACTAAACTTATGAAATATAAAAGTTATTTTCATTGTAAAATTACATAGTGCGTTTCGATTTCATTCATAGAAACCAGCAATTTCCTAGTGACGACGCGGTATAAATATACAACCAAATAATTGCACCATAAGGAAGTTATAAAATTATATTTTAGGCATCGATCTGCATACGCGAGTTCATTCGCAATAATATACGAGCGTGTTACCATCATGTTAACATGTTATATGTTCCAGTTTTTAATCAATGTGCGGTTGCTGGAATCTGCACCCAGCCGGATGAAATTGCCACAATCCACACAACACTTCGGATGCCTCCAGAGTAGCAAAAACCACAAGAGTCTAATGGATTCAAACGATAAACACATAGACAATAAAACAATTCATCTTCATTTTCATCTAAAGATTCTAAAGTTTCAAACTTAAAACCTTCACATGTCCCATTAAAATTTATTTATCAACAATTCCATGATGTAAACTATATGAATCAACAATAATCATAGGCAAAAAATAGTGATGACATCATTAATCGAAACATCAATACTAATTTCCATGTTACAATTCATACACATGTCGCGTACTACATCCGAAACCACAAAGAATAAAATGATAATAAAATGTTGTTTTCACGCAGTTAACAGCTCCAACATCATCATCGGCTACATCGTGTGTGCTCAATAGAAAACCATTCGACTAATTTATGTTATAACCAATAAAGCGGCGGCATTACCATAGCGTAAATAATGAAAAGTTTGGCGGTTTCGTCACTCGACGCGTTGGTCCCGTTTATTACACACATAATCTTAATACGCATAATGCTTATAATTGTCTTATCTTGCACAAGCACGGTGATCTCATCTCTTTGTGGTGGCCGCACATGTTTAGCATATTGTAATCGGAAACTAGTCGATGTCTAACGCACGTAACATTCGATAACGCAATGGTAAGTTTTAAGTTTTGCTCTAAGACGCCACTAGAAGACATTTAATAAACTTATAAACGTCTAGACGATTAGTAAACATTGAAGGTTATTCATAATATGCATATTGTAGATAACAAATTTGATAACGTTTGTTTGCGTTAATTTATATTTGCAAAACACAAAATCAAGCTGGTATAGAGCTAGCTAGTTGCTTACTAATGAAAGTATTATCTTATAATCAAACCGGAAATAAACGCGAGTTATCTCACCATTGGTTCATTTGTTTTTTGATTAAATATTGCGGTTTTTAAAGTTATGCCAACGTTCAATATTGAATATTTTTAATGTTTTACATTAAAAATAATCTATCGTTTGATATTTTGATCAAATATTTCGTATTTCATTAAATTTATAAAAAAATTAAACATATTGTTTAGTTTAATCGACTTTTTTGTTTTGTTTTTTTTTGTTTTGGTCTTTTGTTTTTTTTTGTTTGTATTGACAGGTAGTTAATAATTACCTGAAACAAAAACTTAATATTTAATAAATTTTATTTTATAGTTAAAAGAAGGTAGAATATAAAAAAATGAACACTGAAAGAAAAAAAATGTGGTTACTCTGTAACCAGTAACCACCATCAAGAAACTTATCATTCCGTGGAAAGAAGAAGCCAAGGTTGGTGACACCGGCAAAGTTGAATATAAGCGAATAAGCGATATAAATCAGAGCGACACAATATGTGTTAGATGTCGTGACCCGAACGGGCACCCACGCCGCCACACGATGGCAGCGGTGCGCATCTCTTGTTATCACTCTAACTTTTACACTCTTTAACTCTTTAGAGAACCATCAAGCCAGAAACTTCGGAATCAATATAACTAGCTCACACCCGCCGCACCGACACACGCCGACAAACTATAGCCTTAATACCGTCATCTTCGTCGATGGCGATTGCATGACCGCCACATACTGACCCCATCGCGCACCGTTGCAATGTGTCGACGGAGAGCCAAAAACTTATTAAACCTCTGCCTTCTGCTGTCGTTCAAAAGAAATACGCGCGGGACGAGACGGAATCGCAAGCAAAATCAGTCTGGGTCCAAAGAAAAGAATAAAGAAAATAAGACTAGAGAATACCAAAGAATACAAATAGAGTTGTCTTACTGTGTTACTATGTTTAGAACGAAAGTAAATTAATTTGTTAATAACATTCGGCCAATAGCCTGTATAGTTGTGTGTGTTTATTGTTGAGAAGTAAATAATTGCACTTTGAGAAGTTTTTGTTTTACAGAGTGGAAAGACATCAATCATTTTTCGAAAAATGACACTAACGCAAGAAAACACTGACGTGTGGTGTCAGTGGCGTCAAGTCTCGGCCATTTACCTGACCTTAGTCATCATAAGGACAAGAGAGCAGAGCATCCTGAAGCAATCTTGGTAACTTGGTAAAGATAGGGTGATTTGTCAATGACATTTTATGCGTTATGTAAGCCGGTGTTATGGAAAGAAAGATATGGTAGTGGCGTGATGGGCTGCAGGGTATCTTTGCGGTTCAGCGTTCCCTCGTCGCTCTCGTTCCTTTGTGACCAACTGGCCATTGCACGGCTTTCTAGATTACGATCGGTTTATTATGTATTTTATATATTATGATTACGACGCGCGCGGAGACAGCCGCATGGCCTGCACGAAGATGCAGAATGCACGACGTGCATTTTCGGATCAACATTTTAACCATTTTAACCTACGCGTCTGCAGAAACCATTGTGTAAGGCAGGGCATGCGATTTCCATACGATCGACAGGAGTAAATTTAGTGTGACTAATGAAGTCTGTGTCCATCAGAATGATATCAAATAAAGACCAGGAATAACAACAAGAACAAATGATCCAAACATTTTTCATTTACTCAGAAACAAATATAGAACATTCTTTAAACTTACATTTTCTTTATCAAGGTGTAATACACTGTATCTCAGAGCAAACAAAAAAAAAACGGTAAACAAGATAACGTCTAGTAATTTGCTAACATTATAGAAAATTATACATTCCGAGTAATTTTCCTTGTGGTGTAAAGTGATCAGCCAGCAGGTAACAACCCATCATCATCATTTATGTCATGATGATAACCCTGTTATGTACTTACAAAGTTTTAGCAGTATCTCTAATTAGGTTTCAAAGTCAGTAAAATCACAGTTTCCCCCCTCATTGTTTGCATATTGAAATTTGTAAATTTATGTGAAACTGAAGATATCGCATGCAAAGAATCACAACGAATGCTTACGCTGCTGCATTGCATGGGCATGGACGTGTGACAATCTATATTTTATATGAACACGTTTAACTTGTTGATCTTGGCTATCCTTTGCCAACTAAAAGAGCACATCGTGTGTGAAGTGCACCATAATGGCAGATTACGATCTTGTGTGATGTTATATAGGGACAGAACGTACCTGGTAAGTGGTACGTATGCCAAATGCATTAAATATATAATGCCACTATAACGAGCCCTGTATAACACGCTATAAAATGTGTGAAATATAGAGCAATGTCTATAAAATTGGTCGGGGTATGAGAAGCCTTGAATTAGAGAAACTGGAACTTATAATTTATAAAATTCCGTTCAACTGCTTTGTTAATTAATTTGGTTATCTCAAAATTGTGAAACTGTCTATACAATAATAAATTTTCAACGCCTTCCTTATATAAAACAGTTTTGTTTCATGGATATAGTTGATTTTGTTTATTTGTGTTACTTGTAACGCCTTTTGCCTTTATAACAACTTTTGTTATTTTGTGACTGTCACAGCCTTCTTGGGTTATAGAATTTTGGTACTTTGTTTCGTAAAAGCCACACTCTTTGAATAGTTTTTAAATTTATAACAAACACTGACTGCGTATAATGTAAATTAATTTAGAAATTTAAACATACAAAAAATAAAAAGAAAGATTGTACAATTAAAGATTAAAGAAAAATTATGATGTGCAACGTAAAACCAATTGGCCTAGTTATGACTTATAACAAAGTTAAAACTTCAAAATACTTAACTTCATTAAAAACTTCAACCATGCGTATTTGTTCAAACATTAATTTTAACTGCACAGTAATTCAAAAATAGCTATGACTGACTGCAGGCAATAAAAATCTAAAATTATTCCAAATCTACAACCTTAATAAATGATTTATAAATAAGGTACCGACTTGTGCACAAGAGTCCACAAACGGTACGCAAATCAGTAATTTCATACATTAGCTTAATGCATATGAAATGCATATCCCCGCAAGGTATATACAACGGTGCAAAACGTGTAGATAAATAGTTAAATCGAGTGTATTATAACCACCCGCACACAGCCGAAGGGATATTATAGCAGTACCTAATGTTATTTCCATTCCGAGTGATTTCTATTTCCATTTCCTATCCGAAATTTGTACGTTTACGCAGGCGGAAACGGCATCGTAACAAAAGCACGCCGCCGCTCCCCGCCACCAGATTCTCGTCTTCGTCGCGCTCCGTATTTGTGCGGCCGTGGCGTTTTCATTTTCACGACTCCATAGACGAACGAACGAGCAACGCGCGATTCAACAGGTGGTTCGTTGGAGCAATATGTTCGCTTGTGGCGGCGGCGGCGGTTTCATCCCGTCGTGCCGTACTCGCCAATTTCACCACCACCACGGTCGGAAACAAGGTGAAACAGTGGAAAATGTCTGGGAATGCTTCGTGCTTACACTTTACACTTTCTCCCTTTCACACCGTACAATTTTCCAAGCCGGGCATAAATAAAAGAATTCACAATTTCATATGGTTTTCTTCACCTTTACACTTCAATAAAATATTTTTTTTATTTCTACCATAACTGGTATTTTATGTGCATCTCTGGAATTTGTTTTATTAAAAATTAAACAAAACTAAAGAAATAAAGTTGTGGAAGAAAACACAATCAAATATAATTGATGTGATTGATTGCAAATTAAATTTTTTTTACTTTTCTTGCTCTAGAATTCTTATAAATACTAAATAATTTTGATTTACAATAAGTAACTTTGTATTGTCTCATAACTAAGTGCAGTTTTATTGTTTCAACAGAAGCCAAGAAAATATGTTTATGTTTCTTTTATCTCACATCTTTCATCTTACATCCACGTGCAGTATATCAGAAAATCTACACCCACTGCACCCAACTTAAGTATGCGACGGATCTGTTGTAAATTGTTTATAAACCTCGTAACTCACACCAACACACCACACATGAGTCTAGATCCGAACGGCTCGTAAATTACTATTTTTTATAAAGATTAATGTATGGCACGAGAACATTAAAAGTCGATGATAAACAAATTCAATGAACTGGGTTTAATGAACTATTAAGTAACGAAAATGGCTTCCAGTTTGTAAGTGATACTACGGTGCCATTTTGCTGCCAATAATATTAGACGGAAACGTGGCCGCGGGTGCTGAAATCTAATGTAAGTTACTTGGTTACTATGTAACGAACATTATTTAATGGCAAGCGTAAGTAAGCAAACTCAGCGTGTATATAGTGACGATTATAAATGAACTCTGCTTGTAAACTATGGACCATCTGTTATCTGCACTGTTTTTCACACTTCCTAAGTGCAATTTTAGCATTGCAATGGTAACGATTGAGAAAAAACATACTTTTTCGGGGAATTCCTATTGAGAAACTCAATTTAATATAAATACATAGAATGTAATGGTTTACAATACATAAATATTTATTTAATTAGTGTTATAAGTTAATTTGAAGAAGTTAGTTATTTATTGATTCAACGTAGGATTCTAGAGTGTAAGAAAACTTTAAACTAAATATTTGTTCCTGTTTTTTTTATGTTTTTAAATTTAAACTGAGTTTTCTCAGGTGTTGGAAATAACTATTTAAATTAATTGCTTAACATCTTGTGTGAGATATAGTTTGTTAAGCTTTGAAATTGTTTAGGCGTTTGGCAATTTTTAGGCCTTCAATAACCTGATTAATTTGTTTAATTTAGGAAGCATTTTAATTTTAAATATTTCGTTCACACTATATATTTACAAAGTAGATAATATTTATGTTATTCCCGGAATTCTCTCAAAGTATAGATTCTTCTAAATCAAATATTATAAATTACACATCTACAAGTTAAGTTTAGAAATTCTGTGGTCCATCAAGAAATTGGGAAACTGGTTAAGAAATTAAACTATGTTTTGTTTATCTTACAAAAAATTTATAGAATCATGTCGCTTTACCGATATTACCTTAAAACACATTGATTGATGCCAAAAATAAAGAAGAACATTCAAAGGGGATGAATATATTTTATATAGTTGTGTAAAATTCAAGTAGGACAACTATACTTATATATCTAGAACAAGGATCTCTAAAATAAATAAAAATTTTGGTTCTATAAAGTTTCCTCAACTGATAAAAGTGGGGAAGAGACCAGAAATGTACTCGATAACCATGTCTATACCTGTTGTTCCGTTGTTCAGAGAGTTAATAATATACCTTGTCCAATAACAAAACATTAGCTGATTAGAAAATAAAAAAAACACTTCAATATATTTAAAACTTTATTAGAAATAAAGAAAGCTATCAATTGCTTCATTCAATAATATAAGGAAAAACATCAACAAAAAGAATAGGTACTATGAAGACGAAAAATATTTTGGTTAAAAAAGAATATTAACCTGAAAAAAAAAGAATCAAAAATTCCAAAAAATAATTATGAATATTCTGATTTTCTTAATTCTTATCAACCAAGATTCCTTTTGTTATTATGTTGATTTCTTTTTTTTTAAATTATATTATAAAGAAATGTTTAAGTTTAATGTCTTGTTTTCGGAAAAACTCTATTATGATACTCAAGATAAGTAATATGTTACTGAAAATGTATTCAAATTATATTCACTTCTACAACGAAATAATAACTATTGAACTATTTCGTATAGTAAATGTATACAAACGAATCGAAGTAATAAAACAGTGTTTTACATCAAAAAGGAATTATTAAAATATGAAGGTTATTATTAGATTCCAAATGAATTTACATGTGTATACGACGTGTACTCGCACTTGTACAAACTCCGATTCAAAATCAATGAATGGGTTGGTTTTGGTATCGGTAATGCATGCTGGTTGACTGGCGATGAGAGAAACTCTAGTATTGATATTGTATTCGTTTGATTGTAAGAGTTATGTCGCCGGCGTTTGTTTTGTATAACCGCTAAGTGCCGAAACGTGTCGTCGGACTTACACTGTTTATTTTCACTCTTGGTTTATTTGCCTTCGTTCCTCCTTTTATGCAAGTCCGTTCTTTGCCCATCCGCTTCTTTATCACACCACTCATACTCAATATATGTGTTTTATGTAGTTCTTCATCTTTGTATCGGTTCCCCCAAACAACAATCCAAACCTACTCCAATGTTTTCCTTCTTTGCGATGTATGTTTGTCTTTCCAGAAAGGCTTGTACATTTTGGATAGTACATTTAAAAAGTTAAAAGATATTTTATATTAAAAAAAATCACAATTAGTGATACTCCCTTAACTGTAAATTGGATATATTACTAAATAACTAAAAGATAAATCATGTTTTAGTTAACAAACAATAATCTATTGCTGTTTATAATAGTAGTAATAAATTCGCTTAATCAAGTGTTTCAATTAGGCCACAATTTCTATAACAATCTATGACACATTACTAATTGTATAAATAATGTACGCGTGCATAGGAAGCGGTTTGGTTATTACCAACCCATAATCAACATTTAACATTTCACCAGTTATCAGGCAATTAATAACACGCCGATAATAAAGTCGCCTCAATTTATTCGAACGTGTGTGTACCATGTTTGTTTACACGCTGTTGTCCTTAGGACGTAAGCAGAACTGAATTAACGAAGCCAAGTCATACTCTTATAGAAATTTAGTTAATCGGGCCACGTGATAAACTTTATCATCGCAGATTGTTAGCCAATTGTGGGCATTAGACATGACGTGTTTGATAATCGTGACACAAAAGGCAATGGGGCAACAAGGCGCGACGCACGCCGAGACACGGTTAATGTTAACGATCCGATGAACGTGATCTTGAATGAACACCACCGTAATAACTCCACACCAACCTGCAAACCATCCAACCGCACGTCGGTTATCAAGGGATGCAACGCGGTTATAATTTTCAATGTCACCCTAACAAAAGAACGCTAACTAAAGTCATGTTAACCCTTATAACTGATAAACAAAGTACTACATAACCTATAACTTGTTATGATTCCGAATATAATAAATTAACATAAATGTCGCAATAAAAATCGAATAAAGCGACTTGGAAACACATAAAACGAGTGTCGTCTTCACAAAAAAATTAATGTGCGATCATTAATCAAGAAAGATATAAAAGATCAGTCAAAGTGTCGTCACATTCGTCACCGTCTTATTTTATTTGTTGTTTATTAAAATTGAGGTTATCGAGCGTATAAAAAGCACACGACACGCTTGTAATCGAAATGTTATGGTTTCTACGCTACCGAAGTATAGCGGCGTTTATCTCTTCACATTTGCAGTAATTAATTTTTTTTTGTTTGACATGACATTTGACAAGACACAAATATTTAGCATCGTTAACAAATGTTTATGTGGTTTTATATTAATTTTATTGATAATTAAATGTTATTTATGTCTCCATATAGAAATCGATATAGGATCATTTAAATATTTGAGGTTAGGATCATTTCGTAACTTGTTTTAATTTGTAACTCAATCAGTTTTACACGTTTTGGTGTGTCAAGTGCATAATTCCTAGTAACGAAGATAAAAGAAGGTAAAACTGGCTATAAAGATAATTGGAACACGGCAATAAGTCGTGACGTTTACATAAATAATCTGTAGGTAAACAAATTGTTGCAAAATTTTCACACAAGATATCATTTATTAGTTAGATAAAAAAAATGAAATCAGTCGATATATGTCAATAAAATGATAAAATTTGGCAGTTTTAGGAATTTTGGAATTCGCAGAAATAAATTGATTCATTTATAACTGTTAAATATGCACAACAACACCAAGTTTACTTTACAAATAAAATAATAGTGGTTTGGATATATAAAGAACACAAATCCATCAGTAATTAATTGTAAAACTATCTTTTCTACATAAATAAATAATAAGAGTGATTTTTGTCAAAAAACTTCCAAGAAAACAATATTAAATAAAACTTTGATTTAAGTATTTTTTGTTTAAATAAAGTTAAGTTAATTCTTATTTTTTCTGTATTTTTCTATTGTGGTGCGGTGTACACAAAAGACGTTGCATCATAAAATAAAAATCAAATATCAGAAGATGTCTGAATGCTTCAGCGCACGGATTAAACGCCAAGAATCGTGGGAGGATCAAGGTGGGGTGCAGGAAATGAAAGAAGTAACGAATGCTTGCAGCCAAGGTTACAACCCGAAGAGCTTAGATGTCAAAACTTTTAATTCCTTGGCGTCTCGCGTTTAGTATTTGACGAAGAGGCATGCGTAAGCAAACCACCACACGATCTGAACAAAAAGTAATAATGCGATTTGAAGTAAACGCGAGGAAAAAGAAATTTTATGAGTCAATGAAACGTGCACTTTTACCTGTTGAAAATATTATTGGAGACTATATTCCAGACTTTAATTTTATTCGCATTTAAAGCAGTAGATATCATCTTCCAGAATGAAAAATCAAGAATAAGGAATGAAGAAAATCAAAGGTCAATACATTTCGCAATAACTTCACCTTCAGGAATAATTTATTGATATCCACGAGCTATTTGATCAAGAACATGAAATTTTAATTAGTATTCCTAAGCGTCTAGTAGAGTGAGTAATCGTGGTAATTGAAATCGAAAGCATTGAAAGCGAATGAAAAGTGAAAAATATTTTGTTTTGTATGTGTGTAAATGCGTAATAATTTATGATCGTGTTTGAAAATAAGAAGTCATTAAAAGCCGGCGTAATGCCATGAATAATACATGACATGAGAAAAGGAAGACGACGACGGTGTAAAGCGTGATTGTCGCTGGTCGCGTCGTTGCCCATACCTGTATAGCTGCTGACCACCTACACAATGTCATAACTCCTTGGATTCTTTTTTTTATTACACTTTATGTTGCATTCTTCCCAGCTCTTCCAGTTTCAGGCGCATTTTAGCTCATCGTTTTACATTGCAAGTATAATTGCTTGGGCTTTTGCTTTAGCTTTAACTCTTTAACTCTTAAACTTTTAAACTCTTCTTAGAAACATAGAGGAACTATTCTACTGTAGGATTTAAATTTTCTAAATTTATATTTTAAGTGCACACTTTAAAGGAAATGTGTATTTGTCTTTACATTAACTTTCATAATTCCTAACTGTTGTAGATGTGTGTTACTTCTCATTGTTTTAGAATTACAATTATTTAACGTTTGATAAGTTCACATTAAATACTATTGTTTCAATCATATGTATTTGTTTAGTAGGTGACTCTTTGTTTGTTTTGTGTTTTAGCGATATGCTATAAAACGTTAACTCAAGGTTTTGTTTGGTCAATTATTGACTTACGTCAAAGCAGTGTAAAGATAATGCAGAAACTTGAAGGGATTCTTATCAAAGTTTATTTAAACTCTTAAAAGTAGATGTTTGGTTATGTTATGTCATTAGTTCATGAATATAACTTCAAAGTATTAGTCGTACCTAAATGACCATAATAATTAAACATTTGTTACACCTTCAATGTTATAGTTATAGTACGGTTACTTAGTGGGTTTGTTGTGTTTTCTTCAGAGAATATAATTATAATATTCCTGCCTATTTTAACTAAGCTAAAGTACCAAAAAATAAAAAAGAACGGAGGATTAAGCGGAGGAGAGATTTAATGACAGTCAGCTAAGTATTAGTTATTTATAGGGATAGATATACCTACATTTTATGAAAATATATCATTTTCTCATAATGCGTGACATTTAATGCGCTTCTGAATATACTCAAACACAATATAATTGATATTAAAACCTACGCCAATAGCCAAGGTCTTTTTTACCACCTGGTAAAAACCTCCTGGATCCAATAAAAAATTATAGATTGTACAAACAATCGGATAGTCTTTTGGTTAAATAACAAGGTATTTTTTCAGCAAGGATTACTTGGTATTTGACAAATATGTAGACACGACACCAAGAGAAATTGCCATATTTATTTTATGCTCCTGTTTTGAAAGAATAATTTCAAGAATCCGAACATAATGTCATTAATATTAGGGATCAAAATAATCTAGACAATTCATCGATTTTCATTGACAAAACAAATATTTTCCAATTTCAATGAGCAAAATTGGAAGAAAATAGCAGTCTAGGAATAAAATTATCATGCCAATAACACCAAAAAATAAGAAATTAGTGAGTTTTGTCTACAAGTTGACAAGGTCTAATTCTTTTACAAAAGTTGAGAGAACAATGTGAAGATAAAGAACCTCCTACGAAATTAACTCACCAAAATTAGATACCTAAATTTTAGATTGTAACCCATATAAAATATATTGTATTAAAGGATTAGATATGTGACAGCGTTGAGTGAAATCATTAGTAATAGTTCATCAGCTATAAAAAACCAAACAATCATTAGTCAAAAAGTCGTAAACTTGACATCACTCTTTGTTACCACGACGGACACATGTTCCACTCGTAATCTGCATAATATACCTAATTGGTCGGCTTTTACGCCATGTTTGGCTTTTGTTTAGAAAATCGTGCGTGCCAAGTTGTTGTTTTGTCATGTTCCACATGTTTCTCTGCGGTTCGCGTCACTCTCATTTAAATATGAACCTATTTAAAACCGCCGATTGTCTCATCATCCTACGGGATCACGTTTATTAATAGTGTGACGCGAAGGGAGTGCGAGCGCGAGAAAAACGTCGCGTTAAAATTCCCGTCGTTCATGAACCGCAAACAGTTCACACCGTGCATGTCTTCATGAATGACTCATCGCCGTCAGCGTCGGAGTGAGTGGAAGCGTGTTTTTTATTCAAATCCAGCTATTTGTGTATACCAAACGTGAAACGACCTAATAAAATATTTAACTTCGTACTTAAGATCGGACGGACCATTGTGCGCAAAAGCATTGTAAACCGTTCGAAGAAAACACGTTCTCTAACGAATCAACACACCAACAAACCAAGGAAGGAAGGATTGTCACATGCTCTGCCCTGCCAGTCGCATTATTTATATTTCACTGTCCTCGGACTGGTCACATTAAACAAGATTCGCATGCCCACGCAATTGATTCAGCATACATATGCATATATTTGCAATTTATTTATTTTTTCTTGTTTACAATGAAGTAAAAAATATATAAATATAATTTACGCTATTAAATTTAAAAAGCATACCTGAGGTAATTGAATTATGTGTTTTATGATTAATGGCGGTGTGTGTTTACTATTTTAGGGCAAAATTCTAAACCAGGAATGTCAACTGCACTACAGACTATATAATAAATCAACTGTGACCAACTGTACTCAAAAGCAAAACATTTTCAATGAGCACATGCTGCGCGAGTTTTAAAAATTTTATAAAAACATCCAACAACATGGAACTGCAGCCGGACTGCAATACATACAACTCATGGTTGTTTACAATTGAATGCGCAATTGTTAACAATAGTATTTCTGCTTTTGTACTTTAGTTATTATAGTTTGTTTATTACCTAAATTTTTGAGTTATCAGTTATTTCATTGCTAGATTAATTTCAGTTTACTTTACCTGTTCTTGTGCTGTTCATGATATAATACAATAACCAACGCAATTGGGTACATACCTGAAACAAAACAAAATCAATATTAATCATTTTTAATAATTTTGTTTAAAAATTCTGAAACAAAAGAAAACAAAACAAAAATAGAAATTCATTCACGTCGAAATTAATTTTACAACAATGGACTTGTTATATTTATGACAAAAATAATGACTGTTATTAAAATTGGTAACAAATATCTTCAAATTATTTATAAAATGGCTGTATTTGTATTAATCAAAGAAAGATGCTTGTGACTCATCGCTAAACGTTGACGTAGTGGCAACAGTCTTGTTGGGGCATCGGTTGCGGTCGGTCTTAGTCGCCCCTCCATCGTGCTTCATCGTACTTCATCGGCTGTACTCGTACCCAACACATTTGACGAGTGCAAAACATGAATCATAAGCATAACTATTCACCAAGTGAAAATTAACATAATAAAATCTTATATTAAATCAACTTATTTTAAAATTAGTGTTAAGAGATAGGCATTATGCAAATATCATTAATGAGTAATCTAAATTTATAGACCCAACGATGACAGATATTAATGAAATCAATAAACAACGGAACTCCAGATTTCTGAATGTAATATTGAATAAATTTTTTGTTATCTTGTAAAAAGTGCTCCCAAAAACAAAATTCGAAACTTGTTTTCGTGTTCCTACTCATATTCAAACGCAAAACTTGGCGATCCGAGATCGAACACACAACCAAAACACTATGCAAACGTAAACGTAAACCTAAAGTATTTTTCAATAACTTGCAGAGAGGGTTTCAAGTTTTAGCCGAATCCCACACCCGGAATATAATAGAAGAACGCAATATTAAATTGCATTTAAATTTATACAATATGTACGAAACAGAGTTTTTCAAGCTTTGCGACGATTTCGCGTAAATCTTTATCAGTTTTGAATAAGAAACATATAGTGCGTGTATTCAGTTCACATGGTTCTCATATGAATTCCAATTTTTTGCCCGAAAAGAACAGCACAAAGTGAATGGACTCCAAAAGCCATTTCTAAATTTATTCAAAATTATAAAAGCAATAAAACGGTGCTTTGCAAAGCCCACAAATGTCCATCGTTGAGATGTTTATTTAACTGATTATGCATAATTATGCATAAAAATACAATAAATATAATGTCGGCAAATTTATTAATGATTGCTTGCATCTGTAAAACTTTTAATGCTCAAAACAATTTATATTATAATTAAGATACGATCATCGCTGGAAATTTATAATCAGAGCCCAGTAAGGGCCAAAACACCATTCGCACTCGTAGATTTTCAGTAACCACAACAAAGGGATATTTTGCCGCCAATACGTGTACATATTGGCACTGTGAGCTCTTTGAAGACCAATGCCGC
>JARJDS010020466.1:0-15640 GCA_030264155.1 Atheta pasadenae | reverse complement strand
GCGGCATTGGTCTTCAAAGAGCTCACAGTGCCAATATGTACACGTATTGGCGGCAAAATATCCCTTTGTTGTGGTTACTGAAAATCTACGAGTGCGAATCTTGTTTTAACCCTAAAACATAGCAATAAGAAATTTTCCACAA
The DNA here is from genome assembly GCA_030264155.1 of Atheta pasadenae. Lineage (NCBI taxonomy): Eukaryota > Metazoa > Arthropoda > Insecta > Coleoptera > Staphylinidae > Atheta > Atheta pasadenae. The sequence continues at coordinate 15,498 of JARJDS010020466.1, read as the reverse complement.
TTCCGCTTTTAATGCTTTCACTGATTTCAATAGAATACTCGTATATCCATCACATTGAGAATGATAAATAATCCTTTCAGAGTTCAAGGTTAGGGTTAATCGTTAGGTATGTGTTTTCGGTTAAAAGCGTTTTGATTCCATTACTGTGTATTCCACCCTATTCCCACCAAATACAAAACACGGTTATGAATTTTAGGTTATCCTCCTAATATAAAAATAAATTCCCATAATTCTATTATCTCATAATTAAGGTTGTTTAATTTGTGATTTAATTAACTTAAACCATTTTAAATTTATCAACAACAAATTCTTATTATTACTAATAAAAATTAAATAAATAGAAAATGACAACTAAATAATCAAATTTTAATGATTAATTTAATATTTTCTTGTATAAATTACGAATTCCTTTATTACCTTTATTACTGCAGTCCAATAATAACAAATTCAGTTATTCACCAAACTCAGAATAAATTTACCAAGAACCTCAAGTACCTACAAGTACTTTTCTCTTCCTTTGCCTTTCTTATAACACTTGCCACCACCAAGTTGTCATTTAATATCCATTAAGGCACGTCTATATCTACGTCTTCCTTGATAGCTTTCATTTTACGTTCTTCCTGGTTCTTTCCTTCTTTTATTACATTTTCTACCGAAATTACTTAAACGAAAAAGGAACCCTCGACAAAAAAAAATTGTGGTAATGTCTCAAAAATTTAAAAGAAAACAGGTTCAAATAAAAAAAATTTAATTAAAATTTTTAATAAAAAAACTAAACTGAAGATAAAATTTTTAATTTTTAATTTTAAATTCAAATTTAAGAAAATCGCACAAAATATTTAAATAAAATGGACATGTACTTAATTAATTGGTATGCTGTCAAAGTCATTGTAATGAGTTTTGACACTTTTGAGGATTTAAACCCGGAAAAATCAGCTTAATTGCATTGAGTCACGTTTCGTCAGGTTCGAAAACGACGAAAGTCACGCAAAACGAAACTGAGGTGGAATATAATTAAACCGAAAAAGGAAAATGTAGAAAAAAATACTTTTAAAACATTTTCATGTTTTTCGCGTCCTTGTCACTTAATTTAGCGCAATCTGCACAAGAGTTCAAAGTGCAAGGTAAAGCTTTTACTCTTTTTTTTACTTTTTCTTATAAATTTCTGACTTTGATAGATCCTACCAAAGCTTTTGATGTCGAGATATTTTTGATAAATGATAATTTTGGATTAAGAATGTTTCAGAAATATTTCAAGGACATTTCAGGATTTCATGAAATACCAGTTGTAAGAAAAATTGATAAAAACAAATAAATACAAACAAATAGTGTCGAAACATACATGAAACATTATTGTGTTTTTCAAAAAATCATATCTTAAAAACTATATCTTCTAAGTTAAATTTCTTTTTGTAATTAGATAGATTATCTTAATGACTTTTGAAAGCAGTTTTTATCAAAGCCGTAGCGCAATTTTTGGACCCGTGTCAGAAGAATTCCTTGCCAAATCGAATTAATTTTGTTCTAAATTTAATTAAAACCTAATTGTTGATATTTAAGTTGTGCATATTAAGATTTTAATGTTATCAGTTATTAAAATAAATGCTGACATTGATATTATAATTGAGATTAATCAATAACACTTCCCACAAATCCCACAAGTCCTACAAATTCGGGAAGTCCCACAAGTCTTATAAATCCAACAAATGCCACATCAATAAAAACCTCAAGTCCAAGCCTCAGCTGAGCTGACTGAGCCGTTTTACATAAAAATGATTAATGATACAATGTTTTACTCACATTTGGATGATACTCCCATACAGTGCTGTCTACACATTTTGTTGAAAATGGACTGTCAACGACAATGTCACGAAAAAACAACTAATGGATTCACATTTTCAGATGGATTAAAGTTACTTTATCACTACATTCACGACCACCTTGCACCAACGACTGCTACAATATTTCTGATGACAATTTATTGTCTTTACAAACACACTTCTAACAAAAACCAGTCACACGAGTTTCAATTGTTTTGTTATTTATTTGCATTCGGCATGTCATAGCAGGCCATGATATTTATTTGTACAACATAAAACAAAACAAAAGAAGATCAAACTTGTGTTTCGTTTTTATTTTCCTTTATTTTGGGTTAGTACTGTTAGTAGTCGTTTGTTTATGTTTATTGGATTGTATCCATTTGATGAGTAGCAAATGTAGCAATAAAGAATTATCTTTTGTTTCTGTTGCTGTTTTTTCGTTTGTGAATTTAGGTTTTGTTTTAGGAAACAAAAGAATTACTTGGTAATCACTTGTGACTGTTTTTTGTTAGATGGCGCAACTTTACGCACGATGAAATTAAATTTAATATTTAATCGATTCATCACTATAAACCTTTTAATTTTTTATGCAACGTTCAGTACTACTGACTAATGGAATAAGTTTGGTGTTGGTTATTGGTCGTGAAGCGGTGTAAAAACGTCGATAAAATGTTGATAAGTTGCTAGTTGAAATACATTGGTACATTTTGTCCACTTTGTACTTTGCTTGCGCTCGAGGTGATCGAAGTAGTCGGACGAAATTCAACGGAAAATGGAAAAGTATAAAACGGAACACCAACGATGTGGGACGTGCGGTGCACGGAAACGGGGCGTAAAAAACAGCAAAACGAATTGACACTCCTGCGGGCTTGCAACGTGGCCAGGGAGCTGAACACTACGAAATTGAGAAAAGGAAGTCCAGCTATGAAAGCCACGTCGACAAATACAATCATGGCCATGAAATGGGTTGTACTACGCCTGGGGAAACACTTTTTGTGTTTTTTTTTCAGTTCCTGCATCGACGCAAAGCAGTGTATTCATGTTGGTTTCAACTTTGGCAATATCAGACTACAGAGTCCTTGGGGACGTCGACAACTGACAAAGTCGGAGAAATAAACCAAATGAGTATGTTATTGTATGTGGTCAGATTCAAGATTGGGAAAAATCAATTTCAGGATATCTCAAAGATGTTTATTTTAAAAAAACATGACATGAAAACGAAAAATGTAATGGAATTTAAGGATAAATAAACAGAATAAAAACAAAATTAAAACTGCACATCTATGTATTCATTTGTTTTTGTTTTTAACAGAAAATAAACAAAGAAATAATAAACTACATAAAATTCAGTTGTTCATTTGTTTTTTTATTGTTTTTGTTTACTTTATAGCTTGACAAAACTCAAGTTAATTGTATTTAATTATTTGTTGATTCCAAATAAATAAATAAATTAATATTTAGGTTTGTACTAAACCCATAACTCTGTTGTTTGTTTAACTTTATTGTCTAATGTGTTTGGCATTGCATTGTGTCCGAGATTCCGGGGTTTTCTGATTTTAATACCGTTAATACCTTTGGGTCACTCAGTCATTCTGTAATGTGAATCATGTAGCAATCAAATTTATTTCGGGTCGACACGAAGGCAAAGGCTAGACACGCATAGCAAAGGATTCGAATGCGGGTGAGTATAAAGCGGAATTCCGGATACTTATATCAAATTGATCTGGGTTACCACTACTTTCATTATTATCCACTATGGCGATATGAAGGTCCCTCACCAACAAAACATTCACATTCTTTGTGGTTTGTTGTTTGAACACTAGATTGGTTAGAACAGTTTGAATTTTTGGGGATTTAGAATTAATTACTTTTGTTTTATAATTACAGTGGTTTGTTTATTTGAATAGAAGAAATCAATTCAATTTGTATTGATGCAATTGTTCCAGAAAAAACAAAACAATCGACAGTCAATTGCAAAACAAAATCATTAGAAAACAAAAATAAAACAAAACTTAATTACTGATAATAAAAAAATAAGGAAACAATCGAAGAAAACAAATGATATAGAAAAGTAAATAAAATAACAAAGACATATTTTTGTACTTAACGAAGCATTAAATCATTGTTTTAGTTTTAGATAATCACAAAAGAAAAACTAATAAAAACAGGATATTTATTAATTATTTGTTTCAATATTTCCGTTAACTCATTTTAATCGCTTGAATAAGATTGCGTGCAAACACAATTTCAAAAATATTCATCGTTTCCTTAAATAAACAAAAAACAACTTGACCCTTTTCATTGCTTTTCATATTTCAATTTCCACTTTATTTTTCAATTTTACTGTATTCTGTTGACATAGCAATATATGTTGCTTGTTTTGTTTGATCAATTTGTTTGTTTATGAACTTACTACACTTTATTTACTTCCAGTAATTAAACAAAGCGGTAATTGAATACTTACAAAAGATATTTCTGGAACGTAATTGTTTCAAATAATAATATTTTCCTATATTTAACTTTATAAAAGAAAACACAATTTACAAAAAACACCAATAGTGTTATTATAATGTTTAAAAATTATTTGTGAAAGATATTACATTTCTGTAAACTGTAAAACCTGCAAAGGTATAAAAATCAGTCAAACTTTATTAACTTTATGAAACACATATAGTTGCCTATCTAGAGTTGCCTCGAGTCGTGACTAAGGATAATAAACAATAAACAGTTGGCAGTATCTGCAATATGTTATATAAGTACGTAAATCATAAATTGTAAAAAAGCAGGAATTACTCTTTTGCGAAGAACTCTCATAACCTAAACACAAAACAAAACTGAACGAAATTAAATTTTGTTTTAGAAACGAAAATAACGAACACTAAAGTAAAATGAAAGTAAAACAAAATAAACAAAACACTATCAACAGAAAACAAGTCTTTGTGTTTATAACAAATGAAGAACTGTTTACTTAATAAATAAAATAACAAAATATTTCAACTCAAAACAAAACAAACGTTGCTATGTATTACCTAACAGTTTGGGTTGTGTTACATTTGTTTTTTGTTTGTTTTTTTTTGTTTTGTGAGTTATTATGATCCCAACAACGTTTCGTGTTTAAAACAATTGAAAAAGGTTTTACCAATTTAACTTTATATAATATTTATAATCTATAAAAAAAATACCAGCTTTACATTACATATTTTTGATATTTTCCACAAAGACATAAAATATGTGAAAATACCTTGGCTAACAAAAACAAGCTTTTCCTGCTCTTTGTGCCTTTGTGCTCAGCGATTGCACATTCGTGTCGCCGTGTTTTCGCGTTCATGTCCGGTTTCCGTGTTTGAGTTTAATAGAATTTTGGCTTTTAGCTTGTGCTGTTCACTCCGTCTCTCACGCGAAAATAATAATAATACCAGCTGGCTCCGCCAGATATATAAAACGATCATAAGATTGGATGAATTACAAGGAATGTTATTGAGATACGTCGACACAACAAGGATAAAATGATGAAAGGATTGAACAAAGGATAAGCAGAGACGACAACAAACTGCTGAACGAAAAAGTGAAACGACTAGCATAAAAGGAAAGAAAATAGAGTAGAAGAGTAACGAGAGAAAGAGAGAATATGATGGTTAAAGAGAAAATTATGATTTGGTTTTATGGAAGTCAAGAAATTAATGATAAAATGTATATATAACGCTGGAAAAGTAATAAAACAAAAAATTCTAATTAAATACTTGGGAAGATTGTTAAGACAAGAATTTTAACCTGCAATCAATAAATAATTAATATCCTTAAAATATTAACACAATTACTATACGTTTATATACGTAACGCCATCTATTGATTGATATATTAAAAATAAAACAAAAACTTGTGATTCTTATGAGTTTTTTTAAAATTATATACTCAATTTTAAATAATTGAACATAAATTAAGAAAGGTATAATTAATTTTTACATAACTTTAACGTTTTGTTTTAAAGTTTGCTTAATTTCATACATGTAGCGCCATCTATTTTTACCTAGCGGTTTAATTCCGAATCAACTTCATACATGAAACAAAACATATTTTGTTTTTTTCAACGCTTTTATGTTAAACTTAATATATTTTGTTTTATTGTGTTTGTTTGATTTTTTGTTTCTTTATTGAGATTTCATTGTTTTTGTTTTTTGTTTTCTGTGTTTGTATTCACATCACGTGTATTTACAACGACGTGTATGATGACGCACTTAGTAATAAACAAGTCTGATATAAATCTTTATATTCTATGAAAATGAAGGCAACAAATTGGACAATATACAACACGTCGGTTATGTGCTCTCTGGGTGTTCTGGTTTTGGCAATAAAAGCTTCATGAAGAAATTATGCGACGCTTTCCTTTTTTGGACGTAAGCCTAACTTAACGTATTTGCCCCGAAAAGCAGAACAGAGGGTTTATTTTGTTTGTGTACATACATACATACTTTTTGTTCAGACTTGTGGGTGCTTCTACTTTTTCTGTTGTAGGGTTTAGTTTATATCAAGCTTGGCTCGTTTGTGGGTTCTTGCGACACGCGTGGTTGCGTTTCAGTATTCGCCATTACGTAATTTTATAAGGCGTATAATTCACCAATGAAGAAGAGGAAAAAGTATGGAATAATATAAACAAATAGTACTAAAACAAGCCAACCGAGAATGGCTGTTTTTGGTTAAGATTTTTTTTAATTTTTGATACAAAAACAAAATTTTGAGATAATTAATAATTTTAACCTCAAATTTATATAGATATTTTTTATTTATATTTATAACTTAACTAATTATATATAAAAAAAATAAAACAAAACATAAACAATAAAAATTAATTAACAAAAATTTAATTAACTCTTATAAATTAAAATGAAAGCATAATAAGGAATTCCGTGTTTAATTAATTTAATTAATTTAATTAATTTTATGTCTTATTGTTTTATGTTTTATTAGCATTATAAATAAATAATAAAATAAAACACTTGTGTATAACTGGTTGCATACCATAAACATAAAATAACGTATTATTATAAAATAAATATTTATTGTTAAATAATAAATTATCATAATAATAGCATAATAAAACAATTTTTTTAAACAATATTTTAATTGTTCATTAAAATTGTGATTAATTAAGATTTTTTCTTATTTTAAGACTTATATACTTTTTATGTCAAGCACAAAACATAATATACCTTCTGATTTATTACAGTTTTACACAAATTTATCAACTAGGATTTAAAGCTACAAAGTTTGAGCAAATTAAAACGTTAAATGTTCAACGAGTTCAACATCTCGGTGCGTCGTAACGTGCGCCTCATAATGAAAGCAAATTAATTAATTACATATTACTTCAACATAAACGACTGCATCCATGTTCCTTTGTCACAAGAAACTCTGCATATTAAAAGCTGGGATAGCAAAAAAATTAATTGTTTGCTTTATACTTTATATTAAACGCGTTTTTTTATTTAATCGCTATTTTTAGGTAAGTACTTAAATTAAAAACAAATATAACACTCATTAAGTTTTATTTATTTCTTAAATAAATATTGAAAAATATGGTTTTGATTTTAAAAACCCAAAAGTTTTTTGTTATATTTAATATAAAAATAAAGTTTAAAACAATGATACAAATTGATAAGTTTCTAATGTTGTTTTAGAATTTATTGTTTAATATTTATTTATTGTAAATAAAGCACTATTTTATTTTGTTAACCATAACAATTGTTTTAACATATCTCTAGTAAATCATATTATTATTGAGCAAACAATCATTCATATTTTGGTTTAAAGTTTTCTATATTTTGTGGCTTATTTCTATTAAACGCAACTGTCGTTAGATCCGTTGAATTACAGCTTTGTTTATAATTTTATCTAATTAGAAATTAATTAATTAATAAAACTACTAAAAATTTTAAATATTAGCATCACTTGCTTAAGTAAATCTTTTAATAAAGAGATAACATTTTATTAATGTTTTCAAAATAATGTAAGTTAAGTTGCCTGTAATAAAAACAAAAATAACAATTTTTTTTAATTCATCTAACAAATTTATTAATAATAAAACTTTTTGGAAATTTATTTTTTCTCTAAAAATTAATCATAAAATAAAAAACAATATTTTCAATGCATAAATCCTTAATCTTTAATTTATCCCGCACATAACCTATAAACGCACAAAAACGCATAAATACGCACTAAAATGTCTACGCAGCGTGCCAAAAACCATAAAAAATTTAATAAACTCTACAAATCGTAATGATTTATGCGTTCATTTATTAACATTAAAAAATATAAAAAACTAATGAAAAATTATGTCATAAACAAAGAATAAAAACAAAAGTTTTTAAACTGAATAACTTTTTAACAATATTTCAATTTTTGCTTTCAATAAACAAAATATTATTTATGCGTTTTTCGCAAAACCAAGGTATGAAAGTGATTTTTTTCTTTTTTGGTAAAGGGGGATAAGTGCTTAATCGGATTTTCTCATTAGCATCGTTTTGTTTCGTTTTGCAACATTCCATTCAGTATGGCTTCATTCCCATTGTTTACTGACTTTACCAATTAAATACTAAATGTAATTTTTGAGGTTAATTTGTTAAAAATAAGTAATAATATTTACACAAATCCTATTTATTAATTAAGAGAATAAATTATTTTTAAAATAAATTTGTGTAACTTTGGTTGCATATAATCAATAGTAGTATCTCTATTTAAATTAAAATTATTATTATTATACACATTTACTAATATAACATTTAACTAATTTTTATTATTTATTTATTTATACTATATAATATAATTTAAACTTTGAATGTACTCTGTATGTTTTTATTAGTTTTGTAGTAAAACTGGTTGCATACAATTGCATAAATTTGTAACTATAAAATGTATGCAATTGTATGCAACCAGTTTTGCACAAAAGTTAGTGCCATTTATCAAACAAATTTTACCAATTAGTTAACATGTCTAAACCTGAGCGCATCGATTAATTAAACAATTCAACTCTAAAAACGAACAAATCTGTTTCGTGTACAAATCATAACTATAATCAATCATTAATTACAACCACAATTTTAAAAAAATGTCAAAAATTTATCTCTCCAACTGTTTGGGGTTAAAATGTGGTTAAAACTACTTATTTTAAAACATATAGTTAGTTTAACAATTAAATATTTTATTCACAAATCTTCTTTATATAAATATTATTTTTTAAATCTTTCCAAGTTAAAAATATTCAAAGAAAAATTCAAAATTTACATATCTATTTGATGTTCGCCCAGAGTCTTAGTGTAAGACGTTTTATCTCGATATCCTTTTACTTGAAAGACATCCAGGACTACTCTGTCTACTACTAGGTATGTCTACACCCAGTAAAAACTGAAAGCGTGGAAGCGTTGAAAATGCAAAGATATAACAAAATCACACGTACGTTTTCATATTTAGAGTAGCTTTGCGCATGATGTGTATAAATTCAAAACGGGAAAATCGCATAAAACGCAAAATAATCCAAAGATGTAGTCATAAATCACCTTTTTCGTGTTTTTTTCCCCAGTGTTATATCAAAAGTTACAAAACAGAAAATCAATAGTTCCGTTTTATGAATGCAGTAAACTTACAGTAACGTAATTACCTCCATGAGTAATTATGAGAATTTATTTTCACGTAATATTTTAAATATAAAGAAATTAAATAGAGCTTGTGGTAAGAAAAAGATTGAATTAGGTAGGAATAAAAGTATAAAGTGAGACATTAACGATTATGGTTTGCACCAGGTTTGCACCCACAACTTGAGTATGATTACTATAACAATTATTTGAATTTATTATCCATTAACTGATAATAGAACTGATAAAGGAAATATGAACGTAAATTATGTCGTTGTTATAAATTACGGCAACAATCAAGAAAATGCACACGCAAGTTTACTATTATTGGATTAATATTTAGTGAATTATTAAAACATTGTTTTTTTAATAATGAATATATAAGTTTTACTAATTAAAAAAAAAGGATAATTATTTATTAGATAGTGATTGGTTCAAAACTTTAGTAGCAATTATTAAATTGTTTGTAATGTCAAGATGTTAATTAGCAAATTCGGATATTATAAATTACAATATCAAGAAAAAATTGATAAAACATCTTTTTTTTTGCTGGTGAAATGAGAGTAATTAATTAATTTTTTATGGTTTTTGATGAGCTAATATGTTTATTTGTTTGTTGTTTATAACTGGTGACTTGCAGATTAAGAAGTGGTAAGATATTTGTATGAATATCAATCTCACATGATGAGTGGATGGACAGAAGAAGGAATAACAAGATTTTTTTTTAAAGTTAGTGTGTTAGAAATAAGGGTAAACTAACCCTTTAGAAGATTGAACAATTGGACAAGACAAATGGAAACACTTCGATCAAGTAATAAAATCAGCTAACAGGGAGCAGAAGATGAAAAAAAGGATATCTATGACTAAGAACTTAACAAGATTGTTATTTCTAACAAATTCTAACAAAAACAATTTTGTCAGAAATATTAACAAAATTATTTCATTTATAAATAAATTAAATTTCCTAATCATTGTGTTTTGAGAAATTGTGAATCAGCAAATGTTAGAATGTTTAAATGTTGCTTTTTAACAATTTTATTTATTAAAAACTAACAAATAAATTTAAAACTTTATTTTAATATAAATTAAATTAAATGAAACTTAATTGTTCATGAAAAAGATTTGTCTTCCATGTTCGAGTTTAGTATTTCTAGGAATATGGGAAGCAAATCATCAGGAATGCAATAATAGCGAAACACACAAAGCTTGAATTAAACGCGGAAAGCCAACACCGACAATAACCACAACTCATAACTTGCAATTAATAAATCATCTTTACATTTTGAATTAACGATTACGAATTATAAATTATGGCTTACAATTCGTGATTGTTTAGATTTTGAATTTACTGTTGCCAATATCACCACACAACATACGCATTACACATTATGTAAATAATATAAATTGCAATAAACAATAGAAATTAAATAAATAACGATTTTTCAGTTACATCATTTCAAACACGACTGATACAGATGATATTTATTAATTTAAATTAATTAGTAACATAACATTCAATTAATTAGTAAAAAAATAATTTTTAATTAAAACAACTTTAGGAGATTACGAAAATCCGTGGGGAAGCTCAAACTACGATAATAACATAAGTAATTACCTTGCTTAATCCTAAAATCAACAAACTCAAATCTTTATGTAAGAGTAAACCACAAGATTTTTGTTTTTTTTTGTTAATTTTTGCAAAAATACTTTATAATTACCGTTTTATTTATTTATAATGATTTTTAATTAAAACAAGTCAATTGCAAGATTGCTTTGGATGCGTTGACTCGTGCTCGTTGAGTCATAAAATCCGATGGATTATCCATATTTATGAGTAACTCAATAAATAACATTTTGTTTTATTTTATTTTTTTCTATTTTTTGTAACAAGTTACCGAAGTTTTAAATAAAACAAAACACAAAATAATGGATTGATTCTAACGAAACATACAGAAACATTTATTTACAAATCAATAATGTTTTGTTTTATTTTTCGTTTGTTTATTTTTGCAAGTTATCCAAGTTTAATGAAAAAACAAAAAACAAACACTAAACAACTACCAGTATTTTATTTCAATCCCAACGTTACTGATTTGTTTTATATCTATTTCTATTTTTTCATATTTCTCTATCTATTTTTTAAATATATTCTTTAATAAACATAATTTTGTTTAAATTATTTTATTCTTATTAATTTCCCCGAAGCCTAAATATATTAAAAATAAAAATAAAACAAACGTTATTTACTGTAAACAAAACACATAATTTTATATTTACTTTACCCAAAAAAATATTTAATTGTTAAATCATTCAGTTCATTAATCAAATATAACACAAACATTACAACCAACACAATTACGATAAAACAAACTAACCCAGATTTATTAACAAATAATGTTTGTGTATTTCTCAATTATGTTATCTTCAATAACAACAAACAAAAAACAAAACAATCGTTATCCAATCTAAACAAAACATGTAAACGCTTTATTATCTTATATTTTGTGTCTAACCCAACGTTATTCAATTGTTTTATTGTCTATGATCTAAATAAAGCACAAACATAGTAATTTTAACAAAAACAAAACAAATGCACCCATTGAATAGTACGTTGCCAAAATTTTGTTTTAATTTTTGTTTATCTTTCTAATCAAGTTACCCAAATTTCAAACAACTTCAGAAATAACAAACGCAGTAGCCTAAAAACAAAACACATAAACACATAAACGTATATTATTATATTTAAACCTTTCATGTTATTTTTAACCAATCGTTATTCAATTGTTTTATCGTTCAATCCATTAATCAACAGTGCGAAGGTAAACAAAATTATTTTAAGATTATACATTTAAAATATAACAAACGAAAATATTTATAGACTTTACCTGAATATAAATTGCACAAACTTGATTTATAATACACACACTCACTCACGTACACTAAATTTAATTTTAATTTGGTTATTATCAATATAAATATGAATTTGTAACGATCTTTACTTCAATAACAAGTTTAATAACAAATTTATTTATGTATTAATTAATTCTCACTATAAGCTTTAATACTCCTACCAACTTTTACCAGATTTTAATGATTAACGTTAATTAATTATTGAATTTTATGTTTTATTAAGAAATTGGTGTGTTATTTGTAATTTTTTGTATTATTTATAACTTTATAACTCTTACCACTACGTTGTTGACTTAATAATTATTTATTGAATATTTAAAGAGCACTCTTTCATGTTATAGGTTAGGTTTGGTTATGTGCGGTAATTATTGAGGTTATGATTTAAATCGTCGCATTATAACCGCGTTGTAATCGTGCACGATTGGTTTAGAAGCACTTGAATTATTTATTTATAAACTATGAGCATCAGTACACTGTGAGCTTCCTCCCTTTGGGTTTGTTCCTGTGTCCTGAATGAAACCAGGAAAGCAGGTTAAGGACAATACACACACGCCGCCACTGTATAAAACGCTCAATGAAACAAAGAAGGAACGTTTTAAATAAACGTTTAACAAAACAATCACAGTGAAACGTGTTTTGTTTAATTTCCGGTACAAAAAATTTGGTTAAGGTTCTGACCAAAATCGGGGTGGTTTTTTTTTATTTTTTTAAATTGAAATTAAAAGAAAAGTGTGCTTTAAATGGAAAGGTGTGAATGAGAGTCGCGTTGCAGTGTTGCAGATTGGTGCAGATAGAGGAAAAGACTGTTTGAGAATTGGCCCCCGCGAAAAAGGGTTTTCGACTACCGGACGTTTCGCGCTCGTGCTCCGCGGAGTTCGGCTAACGTCCGTGCACCCGCACATCGATCGGGACTGTGTACGAACTTTGGTGAGGGTTCGAGGCTTTGGCTGCTGCTGCTGCTGCTCCTGCTGCGTGTGCCTGCCGCCCCTTGGTAATGCTACGCGCCGCGCCACACACCGCGTGTCCTGGTCCGCAGCAGCAGCAGCAGGACGACGATGGCGGTGGCAGGAGCGCGTTTTCGTTTGCAGCTTTGTGTGTTCGTCTTTTGCCAAGCGAGCGTGGCGCGGCGATGCGGACTTCTCACTACTTTGGCGCAAATGGTACACACACAACCCTTCTCTGCGGTTTTGGCCCACTTGCGTGGGAGTGCCATTCATACACATCTCGTACGCTTGTATGATTATTAATAACCGTTTGTTATTACTGTCTCAGAGAGATAAAGAAAAGTTTGCTTTGCACCAACTCCGACACACAGATACAGTGATTGTTTATTGTAACTATTATCAAACTATAGTGAATAGTCGTTTAGAAATTTACAAAATTAATTAGAAAATTATTAAATACACCACCAAAAAACTGTATGTTTAGTTGGTTGTTATTCGTTTGTTTCATTAAATTTCGTTATAAAAATAAACATAACACTATAACTTTTGTTATTTACTTTACAAAACAAATGACTACTAAAAATCAATTAAGTTGTTTCCAAAACAAAATAAAACAGTTTTTGTTTTTAAGTTTTCGTTATTTTTTAATAAGAAACAGAACAAATGACTACTAAAAACAAAATAAAATAAATATTTGTTTGTTTTAACAAACTTGTTTACAAAGCAATACTAAACTTTTTGTTTTTTTTTGTTTTTTGTTTCTTGGTTCATTTGTTTTGTTTGTAAAATTTAGATTGTGAATAAATGTTGCACTTGGCAAGTAATAAACTGTAACGTTAAATTTGATAATAAATTATCATATATTAAGATTATATCGTTATGCACGCTTTAAATATTAGCGTGTACAACATTACATTGCACGTGACCTTGGGCACAGATGAGGCAAGTAAGTGAACCACGCAACGATTGCAAGGCGTTTGTGTTCCGGGATCTCAGTTCCGGTTTCAGCATCAGCGTCAATTTGCAAATGTCAACCACCCACGCATGAAGACTCCAAGCGTTCTCGTTCACATTATACAACGTACAAACCTTTGTATATTCCAATCATTTGACAAAAGCTTTAGACTATTTTTATACGTCGCTATTATTATTGAAGTAAAGTGTTTTTTGTTGATTTTAGTTTCCTGTTTTTAATGAATTTTGGTAATGTGATGCGTTATTTTAATTAGTTTGCGCTCGATTGCAATATAATTACCTATTTTCTTAAATTATAAATTTTTTAGTGTGGAGTTTGTATAGAAACGTATTGTAAAGTATGACCTTGATTTATTGGATTTATTTTTCACGTCAATGGTTATTTATGTAGTTATTGTTTTGCATGTTCTGGTTCTGGATACTTGGCTGTTTGCCAGTTGAAGTTTTTAATGTAAGGAAACTTTAAAATTTTATTTAAATATAGAGTAATGGTGCAAAAGTTAAACTCGAAAATTAACTCACAGTGTGTCTTATACCGTTTTAAATTGTACCATAACCTCAAACTATTATGGTAGTTTATGACGCCATCTATTCCGTAAATTTAGTACTTGCATTATATACTGGGTGTAAACGGTGAACCGTTTGAAGAAAAATTCTTTACAACGTAAACTTCTTTGACGCACTGATTCACTGAAAATTGCATTCTTAATTATTCACCACCCCCAAGCAAGGAAACAGATTTTTCTACTTCCTTCTAAATTTATGAACAGACTAAAGTGTTTTTAAATTCTTACTAACTGAACGTCATATTTTACTTTCAGGGGTTTTATATTCTTTAGCACACAATAAAAATATATAAAATTACTAGAAGAACATATAAAGTGTCATTTTGGTTGCCTATGTTAATTTCACTATATGAAAAATCATTAAAAACCGGACGTATATTTAAACATATTTATGATTGATGAGGTGACTTCATTTTTATATCTTGTTAAATTAAATTTTAGTTTATTACTTTAATATACTAATTTATTTCTGTTTTGTTTATTATTTTATTTTATTTCGTAAAACTAACAGCGTTAGGTGCTAGGGGAAAGAATAGAGTAAGGCGTTAGAAATCAACAACAGTTTGAACAAATGAATAACAGTTGCGAGTGCGAGTGAGAACCACCAAACAACTGTTTCTATCGCAGTCAGTTACATTCAACAAATGTGTTTTGTTTT